>JAYMTF010003861.1:0-14304 GCA_036897485.1 Pelargonium nanum | reverse complement strand
TAAGTCTTTTTGACATCTTATGGTTTAATGAGAAGTACTAGCATTTACCCTTAAAAAAAAAATTCAATTAAATAATAAAATAAAAGTGTAACTAAGCTGAAGTATCATCGTGCATCATCTTCCCATTACAAGCACTATGTGAAAATTTTGGAGCCACATATTTATAATATTAATATATGTCAATATTATAATGTGCGGAAGAGCAAAACACTATAAATTGTTGCTGAGTTGTGTATTTTGAAAAGATTGGCCATAACATACCTTCATACTATTAAGTTTAGACATTTATTTAGACTAAGTTCAAATTTGAGTAAATGGTTAGTGTTTGTAGCAAGTCTATGTTTTGCGCCAACAATTGAATGACATAAGTTTCAACGAGCTTTTTCGGTTACAGAAGATCTTATTATTAACCCTTCTTCGATACTTTACTTCTATCTGATATGCTCAGATCACCGACATAAGAATTTTGTATCGTTAGCACAACAATGAGTGAACATTTTGTTTTAAGATGATAAGAGAGAGCACAAACAATATAATTGGTTATTAGTTAGAACTTAAAAGTAAGTGTTTCTGGACCTACTTACAAATCCTTGTTATCATCTTCGTCTTCGTTATATCTTAATTTGTGAGAATATGTTTACTATGCGAAAAAAATTTGTTTTTTTCATGTTAATTTGTTTTAAATCATATTTTAGTATTTATGTTAGCTCTATAAATTGTTTCTACTCCCTTGATGGAGGTTATGATATGTTTTTCATTGTAAGAAGTTTTGTTTGAGACTATTATGCGTTAAATGTTTTTTAATAGAAGAATGACAGTATTATTGTTTCACTATTGTATCGAAGATTTTAATCAATCACATGACAATTGGTAATTCTCCTGAACATTTGAGATTTGAAAACACAAACTAGCCTATTTGTTTACTGTGACAATTAAGATTTTAACCAATCAAATGGTAGTACTTTATTCGAATATTTAGGATTTGTGAATCATATTTAAGTGTCTAACCTGAAATTGAAAGCCACGCATGTTTAGAAAGTTGAAGTCCAACATTGTCATCTTTTCTCTGTGTCTTGAAGGTGAAGCAAGTGAAAACAATAGTCCATATTGTGATAAGTGCACCGACTAAGATCTTGCTATTACTTTACTTTGATTTCCTAATCAACTTTTGTCATCATTTCATTTGGTAGCAATTGTCCAACGTTTAAATTGTAGCATCTCAACGTTAATTCCGTTTTGATTATTGTTACATTTTTTTTTTTGACTGGGATTATTGTTACATTTTTAATAACAGTTTTATAATGTATTATTTTAAATTTACCTATAAGTAAAAAATAATATATATATATATATATTCCACTTACGAATTTCACTTTATTTTGTATGGAAAAAAATCAGGACAAACAACAATTTGTTTATATACCCTTCAAATTTAGGAAAATGATTTATGCATGTAGCCGTCATGCATGTCAATATACGTAAGGCTGAATTTGAATCCTAGATGTCTATCACAGCCACCATAAAATGAGACTCACTACCCCACCCCCTTTGAAAACCAAAGTTGTCGAAAAACACAAGATGAGATCTATCAATAGCCTGCCATATGTATTTCATATGTAAGGTGGCTACATGCGTCATTGAGCCTCCTAAAATTTGTTATTTAATTGATTGACAAGTGTAACCTAGTAACTTTACAATTTTATGAAACTATCTAAATCAAGATTTAGAGGCCATTAATTTGATTTTTTTGGTAAAACCATTTGGAAAGTGTAAAAAAAAAAATTCAATTTTCCATAGAAAACAAAAAACCAACAAGAAAAGACTTTGAATTGCACTGTTTTCCTCCCAAAGGTCAATTTGGCAAAGTGGCATTGGCATCAAACAAAGCAACAAGAAAGAAAGGCGGAGGAGAGAAGATGTGTCAAAGGACATAAGATCAAGATTAAGATTGAGATTGAGATTGTGATTTGTGGGTGTGGAATAAAATAACAGCAACACAAGCATCAGCAATAGCAGCAATAGCAGCAGCAGCAGCCTTCTCCACTTCTGAAAAAACAAAACCAAAAAAACTTGCAAAGAAGCAAACCAGAGATATGATATTGATTTGTATATGCCATTTTAGCCTTGCTGACAAAAAGTGGGAGATGACACAATAAGCAGTCAGTCTTGTAGCATTTTGTAATCAAAATCACTCTCCACCCACCCACCCACCCATCAATCTCTCTCTTGCACACCAACTGTTTGTGAAAATTCCTCACCGAGTAAAAAAACAGATGACACTGATACCCATCTGGAAATTTTGAATCTTGAGCATCTCTAGCTTCACCCAATGGGATTTGGAGCACCCCTTACCAAAGTGTTTGATGCAATTTCTGGTTTTGTTGTTCCTTGGAGAAGGTATAGAGCTCCCCGGGGCCGGAGGATTTTCCACAGGGATGTGGAGCAGGAAGAGTTCCAGTATGCAAGTACTCATTGCCTGTCTTCTTATTACAGTGTCTTCGTGGCTCGTCTTGCTATCATGGTTGGTGAATTTCATAATCTATCTCTCTAAATGTTAGTGTTAGTTTAGAGATTATACTTTTGAATTTTCATTCATGATGATGTAAGAACAGTTGTGGGGAATCACTAGGTTATGCTCTGCTGTGTTGAAAGGAATCAACCCATTGCTTGTATTTGTCCATGTTTGATGATATTGGATTCTGTTGGTTTGTGAACCAATTGTGATATCTTTAGCCACTATGTTAGTTTAAAGGAGTAAAGAGCCTAATTTCTGAGTTCTCTTTGAGTGAATTTGAATAGAAGAGATCAATTAACTAGCATATGTGATTTGATTTTCTCTGAATGGCTTGTGCAGGTTATGCTGGCAATTTTAATTGGTCTGCTAACCATATTAACATGGCATTTTACAAAGGTCTACACAACAAAATCATTGAACACCTTAGCATATGGTCTTCGGTATGAACTTCTACAACGTCCCATATTGCGGATGTGGAACATCTTGAATTCCACTGTTGAGATAACCACTGCACAAGTTAAGCTTTCAGAGTATGTATTTAAACGGTACAGCAAACCTGTGGATCAAGCAGAACAAGTTGAGGTTGATTTTCTTACCTTTTGTTTCATTTAGTTCTTACTAGTCATGATGTAGCAATTTATCTCTTTTGGCTGTATTTTTAATTGGTAACTTTGTCAACTTTTTAGCAGCTGTATGAAATGATGAAGGATGTAACTTGGGCACTCTTTGCAAGCCGTAAGGCTCTCAATGCCATTACTATAAATTATAGGAATGGGTTTGTCCAGGCTTTCCACAGAGATCATAGGAGTAACAACACATTCTACATATATTCTGATCTGGTAAATTATTCAATAAGTGCTACTGGGTCCAATGATGCTAAGCTTCTGTCATCGCGGCCTCAAGGGTGGAACGATCAATCCATACACGGTAACATTTCTGCAATTTGGTATCGCGAGCCTCTTGATCCTGTTACTGGTGAGAAGATGGGAAAACCAAGGCCAATCCCACCAGATGATCTAATCAACATAGCAGGCCTTTCACAAGTTCCCGATGGTGTGGCTTCATGGCATGTTGCAGTGAGCAAGTATACCGATTCACCATTGCTTTCAGCAGCACTTCCAGTTTGGGATCCTTACAACCGAAGTATTGTGGCCGTGGTTGGTGTTACCACTGCACTTTATAGTGTGGGTCAGCTGATGAAAGAGCTTGTTGAATTCCACAGTGGGCACATTTATTTGACCTCTCAAGAGGGTTACTTGCTTGCTACTTCAACAAACACTCCTCTCTTAAACAATTCAACAACAGGGCCCAAGTTAATGATGGCTGTTGATTCTGAGGATCGTGTAATTCGAGAGGGAGCTCAATGGCTGCAAAAAGTCTATGGAAACAGGTTTCATGGTGTTCATGTAGAGAAAGCAAAGCTTGGCCACGAGCAATATTATATCGATTCATTTTTTCTAAATCTAGAGAGACTTCCTATGGTAAGTTTTATCCATACCATGCTTCATCTTCTAGAAGATTTACTTGGAGATCAGCAAGAAAAGTTTAAAAAATTATTTCTTTATTTGTTATCTGGTAATATATACTGAATTTAAATTGCCACTCTGCAGGTGGGTGTCATCATTCTTCCAAGAAGATATATAATGGGGAAGGTAGATGAGAGAGCTTTGAAAACATTGGTTATATTGATATCGGCATCTTTATGCATCTTGGTTATAGGATGTGTCTGCATCTTTGTCCTCACAAATGGAGTATCAAAGGAAATGAAACTAAGAGCAGAATTGATAAGCCACCTTGAAGCAAGGAGGAGGGCAGAGGCATCAAGCAATTACAAAAGCCAATTTCTAGCAAACATGAGGTAAGGCATCAACTTTACTTTTGTCCATTTAGTCATTTTCTTATTCTCCTTTAAAGGAAAATGTAAATGGTGAGCATGAGAAATCATTTGGGTTTTGGATCAGCTGTTAGTCCGAAACAAGCCTTTCATTTTCCTGGCATAGCAAGTTAGCAACCATATGAGATCATGAAAAATACTTATAATATTAATTTTCTGCATTGTAGCCATGAATTGAGGACACCAATGGCTGCTGTAATTGGGTTGCTGGACATTCTTATATGTGATGATTGCCTTACAAATGAACAGTATTCAACAGTTACCCAGATCCGTAAGTGCTCAACGGCTCTCCTCCGGCTTCTTAACAACATACTGGACCTTAGTAAGGTGAGTTGTACAGGCGAAGATGTTTTGAATAAGAAAAGAGTATACGGGTTACTGTAAAATCATGTAGCATAACAAGCAAAGAAAAAGTTACAGTATGTTCTTAATACAAAACATGAAGGGTTAGGCACTATGTTTAATGATTTTGATATCAAATCTTTGAATATTATCAAATAGTAAGCATTGAGAATCAAATATTTGTAACAAAGCACTATGCTTCTCATCTGCTTAAGAAATCATAATCTTCTTTTAATAATTTGTATAGGTTGAATCTGGAAAACTGGTGTTGGAAGAAGCTGATTTTGACTTGGGACGTGAACTTGAAGGACTCATGGATATGTTCTCAGTGCAGTGCATTAACCACAATGTGGAAACTGTATTAGATCTCTCGGGTATTAATCTAATCTGAGACCATTTTAGCAATCAAGCAGCAGTAACCATTTGCCTACACTATGTTTCTGATGCACAATTTTGTTTATATATTTTGTTCTCTAGATGATATGCCAAAAATAGTTCGGGGAGACTCTGGTAGAGTTGTTCAAATATTTGCAAATTTGATCAGCAATTCAATCAAGTTTACAACATGTAAGTAAAGTTTTGGTATTCCTAGTTTTTGCAAGCTTTGTTTATCTTACACTGTAGATATAATAGAGCACTTAAGTATGCATATATATGTAAGATCCTTAAGAATACTATGATTTTTTTTTTTAATTACTATTTCAAATGGCCTGCAGCGGGTCACATTATTGTGCGAGGATGGTGCGAAAACTCAAAAGGTGATAGTGATAGTGATAAGTTTGCACTGGATTCAAAGAAACTATTGTGTGCACCTAAGACAAAATTGAAGCATAATTGGAACCATGCTAAGAGAGCTAGCAAGAAAGACAACAAAGTGGTTCTTTGGTTTGAAGTTGATGACACTGGCTGTGGTATGAACCCTTACAACTTTCTGAAACCACCTTTCTGTGTAATGCAACAGATAATTCTGTTTCTGGCTACCATTTAACAGTTTGCTTCACAATTCTTGTAGGGATTGACCAAAGCAAATGGGAATCTGTTTTTGAAAGCTTCGAGCAAGCCGATCCCTCAACTACTCGGACGTAAGTTGTTCCAAGAAAATAGACTTAGAATCTGGAGAAACAAAATGTAATATAGAATATCCTGAAATTTATGTTTACCATTTTTCAGGCATGGTGGCACTGGTCTTGGTCTATGCATTGTAAGAACCTTGGTGAGTAACTTTGTTAAGCTTATAACCATCAACTTGTGAGCTACACCTAATGTATCATATGCTGAAAGTTTGTAGAAAATTAGTTCAATTCTAATCTTTTAAATGTTTCTCCACTCTAACGCGCCTCATAAGGATACTCTTATTCTAACAACGAGATTGATCATAGGTGAACAAGATGGGTGGAGAAATCAAGGTGTTAAGGAAGAATGGGCAAGGAACTCTAATGCAATTATACCTACTTCTCGGTACACCAGTTGATGGTGCAGAGCAGCACTGTCAAGTTGATTTTGCAAAGCATAAGCTAGTGGTGAGGAAAAAACTACACACTTGTTATTGTTCTGAGGCTCAAGTTTACCAGTTTAGCCGTTTTCTGAGAAGGATCAAAACCTCTGACTGAGTGTCTGAGTCAGAATTTTCATATCAAAACCAAATTTGCATATCTGCATACCTTTCGTTTTTCATTTGAGTTTATGGAAATGCAATTTATTCATGAATTCAACATTGCAATGTGAGTACAGGTGCTGCTGGCTCTACATGGCACTAAGGGTAGGTTCATTACATCCCAATGGTTACAGAAAAAAGGTGTGATCACTTGGGAAGCATCTGAATGGAATGAACTGACACATACTCTCAGGGAGCTCTTTCAACCCAGAAGTTCAGTCCCTAATATCAACTGTGATTGTGACACTAAGTATTCTCCGATAAGTTGTGCTTCGAAAGCTCAAGCACTGAAGGTACAAAACACGAGGAATGCAGTTTTCATCATAGTCATCGACATAGCGCTGCTTGACTTGAGCACAGACATATGGAAGGAGCAAGTGAATTTTCTTGACAATTTCTATGACAAGGCAAAATTTGCATGGATGCTAAACCATGATACTCCCAATGCCATAAAGATGGAGCTTCGCAGGAAAGGGCATCTTTTGATGGTCAATAAGCCACTGTACAAAGCCAAAATGCTGCACATTTTTGAAGCTGTCATAAAGGCGAGAAACGTTGAAGTCCAAAGGGAAAGAACAGCAACAAAAGAAGGCGATTCCCACGAATGCCTTGAGATTGACCATGTTCATCTTGGTGTTGCCACTTCTGATGATTCTGATAAGTCTGAAGTTGGCAGTCCCAATTCCATTACCACATTTCATATAGAGGACACACGAAGAGAAACAGTAAAAGGACCTTGTGCATCTTCACAATACCAGACAAATGGCTATGCTGAAGAAAATTACTCGAGGAAAGAGGAGATCAAGCGCAATGACTCACATGACATAGAGCATGTGGAACCGAGGATAACGAGGACACAGCAAGCATCGCGTTCAACAATACCTCAATTTGAAGTTAGTACTGATGAAGATCAAGCTAATTCTCAGCCTAGTAAAGGCATGAATAAGCAGAAATCTCTTGAAGGCCTTCGCATACTACTTGCAGAGGATACGCCAGTTCTCCAACGAGTAGCTACAATTATGCTCGAAAAAATGGGAGCTACTGTCATTGCTGTGGGAGATGGACAGCAGGCTGTGGATGCACTGAACTGCATGCTCAAGACTGCACAAGAATTCAAAAGAAGTAGCAATTCAACACCACAAACAGAAGCATTGGATTCACAAGCATACCACTTGGTCCTAATGGATTGTCAGGTAAGAATCACAATTCACAATACAAATATAAACCTATAGTTTGATCTGCAGATTAGTATATAAACTTGTGCATGTTTTTATGAACAACAGATGCCAAAAATGGATGGTTACGAGGCCACGAAAGCAATCAGGAAATCGGAGGCAGGAACGGGTCTGCACATCCCCATTGTTGCACTCACAGCCCATGCAATGTCATCAGATGAAGCCAAATGCTTGCAAGTTGGGATGGATGCATATCTAACAAAACCAATAGACTACAAGCTCATGGTCTCTACCATTCTTTCACTCACAAAACAAACTGATGCCTAAGCTAATAATAAGCATTTTAGTTATGCAAAACCACAACCTACCAAAAGTGTTTATACATGTCAAAAGATGCCAATACTACTTCACTACAGTTGCAATTTAACATGAGCAATATGTAAATGTATAATCCAATTTTCCTTTTATGATTCTATACAGATCTTAGAGCATAATCTGAATTGTCCTTAGTTCTTTCAAACCTTTTTTTTAAGTATCCTTAATGAATATATATGGCTGTAAGAGATATAAACAGAACTTCATAGGTGATGTACATTCCAAAATCAACTCCAAAACTTGTATCTCTTAGATGAGATGTATCAATTTCATGTGCAAAAAAATAAAAATAAAAAATTGTACAAAAATATTTATATAAAATCATGGATTAACTAAGAGTAAGTATTATGTCCTAAATATTTGCACAAAATGACGTGTCAATTAACAACATGTACAAAATGTCTTGGTAATTAAATGCTCTGCGCTAGAAATTTATAAAATGACGATGTTATTATATATGTCGAGTTATTCTTCATTGAACATTTTTATATAATAACATCGTCCTTTTATATATATATATTTGACACGTAGACTGTCAGGTCACTTTGTAATATTTTTCATAAATAAATGAGACATGACATATTAATTATTTTATTGATGATTTGACTGAATCACAATATATCTTATAAACCAGACGGTGCACGTCAATAATTTATATGACAAGTTGTTACAGAATTTGGGATATTTAACATTTTCCGTTAATATATATTACATGAAATTTATGGATATAAAATACTCTTTGGGTCGAGAAGGTCTCGAACCTGTGACCCAGCTGAGTTAATGGGCCAGTTAAGCAAGCAATGGCGTTTGTTCCAACTTCTGAGTATTTGTTCAAAATTACTTGTTCTCCATAAGCTTGCGGAATTTGCAAGAAGAATTTGAGAAGAGAAAAGTGAAAATTTATAGAGCAGAGTTGTGGATTCAAGTGCCAGAATCATGAAAGAAGATTATGAGGTGATCAATCAGCCTTTTAATTGCGTCAATCAATCTCATATCGTTTCTGATTATACCAATTTCTTTGTTTACATGAATTCTCTCGCGAAACCAACCCTAATATTCGATCATCAATCAACTTGTTATCGTATCTTTCGCTGTTTGCTTTATCGAAATCCAATTTTCTTTCAATCAATTTGCTTATGAATTACTGGTAACTCGTTCCTGGAATTTAGATGAAATTTCAGGTTTCAGCTGATTTCTGCTCTTCTGTATTTGTCAATATATTTTCTGGGTTTTGCTTGATTGAAAAATCCCATTTGCTACATCTTACCTAATTACAGGATTAAGCTATCTACCACTGGTTTCTGGTTGTTTTAGTTGGTAGTGTTAAATTCTGTAGATAATTATCTGTTTCATTCTAGTTTTCCCTAATGGGATTTTATTGTTCTCAATTGGAAAGATGGAATAATAACCAAAATGCTTTAAATTTCATTGTTGAAGAGCCTTTGCCTTCAATGTATTTTGCATTGGTAATCTGATCTGATTTAGTTTGGAAGTTACTCTGGTCCAACTGTCCAAGTCCCAACTCCTAACTGGTGTTGTTTAGTTTGCTAGTTGCATCTCAGACATCGCATAAATTTTTTAGGTGGATTTACAACAGAACAGCATTGTCTCCATGGATGTTCCTCACTTCCTTGGCCTTTTTGTCTTTTATGTGGTCCTATTTGGAACCATGATAATATAGCCTTTGTCCCTTAAGTATGGATGTACAATGTGTTGTGTGTGTTGTTCTCAGCTGCTGCATCGGGTTGGAGAGTGGTAGTAATGTCATATGCGTGCTATTAGAGCAATGGAAAATATGCTTATGTAGTTATGTATGCAGTGAAACAAAATGATGGTTTATGTTACTCAAAATGTCATCTGTTTTGGTAATATGGCTGTATGGGTACAATTATGGATGAATTTTTGAATTTTGAGTGGGCTTACAAGGGATTCAGAATTTCTTGATCTTATGACTTTCATTTTTTTTTTTTTGGTATTTCTATTTAGAGGTTGCTGTTGGTACTGGAAAATATGATGCAGCTTCTTTGTTATTTTTTGGAGCATAAATTAATTGGTTATTGACTTTAATTTTATTTGTTCTTTTCGTTCTAATCACAAAAATTGTAATATAATGGCAGACTGAAGAGAAAAAGCAGGCCGCTGCTGATGTTATGTTTCAGTATTCAAAATTTGTGATGGCATGTATTGGAAATCAAGTTCGACCTTGTGATATGAGGTTGCATTTAATGAAGGTATAATAAACTCTTGTTTTTCTTTAGCGAGAATGTTAATGATTTCATTTTTGGCACTCTTTATTTCTTTCAAGGGATGAGATAGAGTGGCTACATCAGTTCCCCATGTGGAATGATGACTTGAACAAACCTGGATGGTCTTTCTGATTGGCAGTTTAGGCCAGTGGACAGTGCACTTGATGATTGTGTAGTATCTGAAGCCTGTATTGTTCAAAATTCTGCAACTTCAATTGTCTAAAGTGTTGTGATTATTTTGTCTGTACTTCAGGAGATTTCAGGGATGCCAACTACTCTGAAGAGGGAGCCAGCCCAGACAGCAGCTTCTCCTGATGCAATGGGAGAGTCATCAAGCTCAGGTACAGCTAGACTTGATAAAGTAGACAGTTTTAGGGCTCTATAGTCTGAAGTAAAGTTGCTGGAGGTGTGCCATTCCTGGATGCCATTGCTGCCATGGCTATGATGCCTTTGTTCTCCTTTCTTTGACATGTTGGTTGTAGCATCTTCCATCTCTGTACTTTTTTCCTCTCTTTCTCTCTCTTTCTCATCTATGTGCAAATCTTGACCTGTGTAATTTGATTTGGAAATATCTATGTATCATTTCACTTTATGCAATAAAAGGATTGATTGTACTGAGTTCAAATTCTAATACACAATATTCAGCTTTTCCTGGGTGACAATTAAGCATTGTTATCATATTTATTTGTACAAACAGAAGCAAATGGTAATCAATCTGTAGACAGAGAGGATAGTAGTTAGGGTAGGGGTTTACTCTAGTAAGGCTTATCTGGACTTCAGTTCTATGTTGAAAATCCCATGTATATCACACCACTTCTATGTATTCATTTTAGTTTCAAGGCGGAGCCTGGACCAGATATCTGAGGTCATATTAGAGTCAATTACTGCTGTAGGATCAGTCTGTTTCCTCAAGTTATGTTCCAAAAGGCGACTTCAAAGTCACTGCAGCCCCCACCTTATGAAATCTAGGTGTGACAGAGAGATAGATCATGGAACTCCCAAACTCATTATATAGTTATGCAATTGCAGAGCATGATAAGTGGATCTCCCACTTATCAAATATATATGTATGTTTTGCTGCAGAGGCTGATAGATCCAATGCCACCTGCTATTGGTCTAAGTTTTAACTTTGTTGGCTCCCTGTTTTTGTAGGTTTACAATCTAGCTTATTAAGGCAATAACTATCTCTTTAGTCATATAATCCTGGTAATTTTGAATTGTGGTCTGTGTATTACCATAATTAAAAACAGTATAACAATTGGAAGAAACAGCTTTTCTCTGATAAATTTTATATATTCCTGGGAATGGAAGATTGAGAAATGAATTTTGCATAATCCAATGATGATTTGCAACTGGGCTGAAAACAACCAAGAAAGATTGATTTAAAAGTAGTGTAAGTGGTCCTGCTTGTACATGTCAATTTTAGAAAATTGGGCTGCAAATACTGTCCTTTTCTGCATGCACATGTTATTATAGGAGGAAAGTGAAAGCAGCTAGCTCTCCAATGTGCTTTTGTCCAAATGTGCCAATAATGGGCACAGCAGGATGAAGGTGCCCAGATCAACCTTTACAAACTTCTCTTATTTCTTTTGCTAAGTTTTCAATGGATATCATTGAACATAAAATTTTCTTATAATTGCTCTACAGATAGAGAAAGATATTGAAGTAGGAAGCTTCTCATGTCTCATCTACCTAAACCTAATATCCTTGGAAAAAGGCAAAGAAAGGTGAACCATTTACAACTTACTCATTATTTTTTCCATTTTCTGCAGATTATGAGTTTCCAATTCAAATTCTCATACTTAACTATGTTGTCACAACACTATTGTTCCATGCACATATTCAAGATCTAGTTATTTTGCATATGAATTTGAATTAGTTACAGATTTGTGCTGTCCCAACTGTTTTAAATTTGGGAATTCAATTCATTCAAACAGTTGGGCATGGTGAGTCATGAGATTTGGTGAATATTATTACAATTGTTATGCTAACTTTCTAGGATGAATGGAGGAGGGTACACCAATAATCTTACTGACAGGACTTACCATGAATGATTTGAATGATTTTTTATTGTAGTAGTTATTTGAGATGGACCTACCAAATTTGATGCTTCATGACTTGTCAATTCCTTGGGTCATGGATCATCACATCTATTGCTTTCTTTAACTACCTAACTCTTGGGGCATATAGAAAAAGCCACCTAACCTTTCAGGCCTTGACATTTGGCAATTATTCATTTCCAATAAATCCTCAAAAAAGGTATTTGGTAATTGTCTTTATCTCCCTAAATTATTTAGTTTCTGTTAAACCTCACTTATAATCCTAGATTTGGTTAGTCCTTCCTTTCTTAATTCAAAGTTTATTAAATGGTTAATGCTAAATCAATAATAGTACCAAACTTCAGAATCTGTGTGATATCATAATCAAATCACAACATTTACATGAACAATGCAATATTTACACTTTCCTCTTTGCTCAACCTAACTTTCTGTTATCATTGGCTTCTAGTACCTCCAATCCATGATTTTATTAAGTTTACCATGGCGTGATCTCTAACTATTAGTTATTTGATTTCACTTGTTATGATTAGTTAATCTAATACTTTGGTATGCAAGGTAATGTCACATTTAGATTTTGTTGAAACTCATTACTCATTCAGTACTTAGTTGATATTTGATTTAATAGATTATGAAGTTTTGGAATTGACAAATATTGTTGAAGTGATCATTTAATTTGGAACAGATAGATATAGAAATTGGAGAATAAAGAGATGGATAAGGGCAGGGCAGGGGAGAGACATATCACAAGATCCATTTGTGTGGTTGGTTGCTGCAATAATTGTTTGGTTGGTAGAACTGTGTAGGATGGTAGGAACAGTCCCATTGATAGTGCCCTCCTCCTCTCTCTCCTCCTTTAATTTCTACATGACCATGACTGAGATGTGTTACCTACTTCTTCTTCTTCTTCTCCTTCTCCTCTTTAATTGTACTAGTCTTTTTACCTTCCTCTCCCTTTCTTTTCATCCTCTAATAGCTTATCCACAATTCCCACCCAACATTTTTGTTTCAATTTTCTCTCTTGTTTGATTTGATGATGAAGAAGAAGAAAAAGGAAAGAAATTTCCTCAACAATTTTATTGATTGGTCAATACTGGACTGAGCTAGTAGGCTAAAATAAAATAATACACATGCCATGAGGAAAGAAGAAAACAGAGGAACTTAACATATGAAGTTATGAACAAGCAATATAGTAATATAATATAGCAGTGTCTAATTTTGAGCTCCAAATTTACTTTATACCCAGGCTTCTATAATCCAAAGCACCATTTCTCAAGCCCAGAAACTCATATTTTCCTCCTTCTCCACTGTCTCTACTACAACTGCATTCTTTGCTGTTTTGCAGTCCCAGGCTGCAGTAAAAACAGAGCACTTTCCTTGTTCCCAATGGCTGATCAGCTGAGTGCTGGTGGTGGCTGCAGGGTGGGCTCATTCTGAGCTCCAGATTCAATTCTTTAGCATCATCGGGGTTGCTCTGTAACCCATTTGTGATGGTAGTGGTTGTGGCGATCCTCATGTTCTCTTCTTCTGCTTCTTGTTTCAGGATTGCAGCAGAGACCATGTCAATATTGGTGGTTGCTTGAGCTTGAGTAGCAGTGTTGGCGGCGGCGATGGGCCTGTGGGTGGAAGGATCGATCCCTCGGCTCTGCAGCTTCCTCCTTATGTGAGTGTTCCAGTAGTTTTTAATCTCATTATCTGTTCTTCCTGGTAACCTTCCTGCTATAAGAGACCACCTTAATCAACACAAACAGAACATAACTATTGTTAGTGTTAATATCTATTGAAACAAGAACATATATAGTTTATCACCAACTATCGATAGGCCAAGTGGCTTAAGGCACATGCTACTCCTGAGGTCTCAGGTTTGAGCCTGCGCTTGCTTATAAGAAAAAAGAATATATAGCTTACTTGTTGCCTAGGAGGCTGTGGAGTTTGATGATGAGCTCGTCTTCTTCGTCGGTAAAGTTGCCGCGCTTGAGATCGGGACGCAAGTAGTTGATCCAGCGGAGGCGGCAGCTCTTGCCGCAGCGGAGGAGGCCGGCGGCT
>JAYMTF010003860.1:0-14305 GCA_036897485.1 Pelargonium nanum | reverse complement strand
TTTGTCACAAGACCACATACATCGGCATAGAATCATATGCTGCGGACGCGTATTAGACCATTGACGTGGCAGACACACCATTTACTTGAAAATTGAAATCACAAGATCCTTATTGCTCCCGTGTGGGTCCCACCCAATCAAGCGCTAGCTTCCGTCTGATTGCGCGGCCTCTATGGGTCCCATAAATCGAACCTTCTTTCGCCGTTTGATCCAACGGCTCTATACGGGACCACTTCGATGGGGTCCATTCTGTCCCTCAACGGCTCAGATCTGACCAAACTTGTTTGTAGCCGTATGATTTCGCGCTTATATAAACACTCTCGCTACTATTGTAAAGCATCGTACCATTATCTCTCTGAATCTCTCCATCTCCAAGCAATGGAAAGCAAAAGCGTACTCGCACTCACATTGGTCTGCCTCATCGTCGCCGGCGTCGGAGGCCAATCACCCGCCGCCGCCCCCTCCAAAACTCCGGCGACGGCTGCTACACCCGCGGCCGCACCTTCACAGCCTAAATCAGTCGCTCCCGTCGCATCTCCCACATCAGCACCGCCGACAGCCGCATCAAGTCCTCCGGCGGACGCTCCAGTTAAGGCTCCTGCATCTTCGCCACCGGAATCAGTTCCAGTCAGCTCTCCGGCGAAATCTCCTCCTGTTCCAGCACCAACAACTGCTCCTGCTGTGACTCCAGTGGTGGCGCCAGCCGCGGATGTTCCAGCTCCAGCTCCGAGCAAGAAGAAGCAGAATGCACCAGCACCAGCCCCCGAACTGATGGGACCTCCGGCTCCGCCGTCGGAAGCTCCGGGACCGAGTGAATCAGCATTGGCGCCTGGTCCATCCACGACATTGAGCGATGAGGTACGTTTCCGTTTCTCTGCATTACGATCTCTATCAACTGTGATGGTTGATGAGAGTGACAAAATCACGTATTGTAGTTGTAGATCGACACGCATTATATGTCGCGTGAAAATGACGCGCCACCGAGCATTTTGAGTGGTAGAGGTTATGCGAAGTCAATGTCACATAGACACGGCCATTGCATTTGCATTTGCATGGTAGCAATTATAAAATTGAATGCATTTATTTTATTTGATTGATTATTGGGAAGCCAAATTAAATTGTATTTTGAATTGTTGAATTTGAAATGTTGAATTGCAGAGTGGAGCAGTGAGCATGAGAGGCGTCCAGAAGGTTGTAGGAGGGTTGGCAACGGGATGGGCTGTGATGGGTTTGATCCTATTGTAGTCTAGTGAGTGATGTTTTCAATCTTTTGTTACTAGAGAGAGGGCTCACATTTTATATTTATTTATTTATTTATTTATTTACTACTCTTCATTTCAGAGTATTTACTTATTACAGCATTCTTCTCCTTCATTGTAATTTAATCTTCATTACTTGAAAATAAATGGTTAAGACCCAAAAACAGAAATTGAGACTATTATGTACAAGATATTGACGTTGGACCAAACCAAACTATACTCTTGTTACAGGGATTTTGGTTTGATTTATCTATTTGGACTATTTGGTATACAATACATTAAATTATACAAAATTTGAAATTGTTACTCTGTTGAATTTGAATTTTGATTGCTCTGGTGTTGCTTCACTGCATTATTTACATTTGGCTGACTTTTAATTTTATACTATCAATTTTGTGATTACACAAATTCAAAATAGAGACTAGAGAGTTATGTTGTCAAATGATGAGGGTGGTGGTATTACTAAAATGTCTCAAAATAAGCGTAATTTCTTTCGTCCTCATGAATATTTGTTGTAAGAAAGTTAATGGATATTAACTAATTTATTATAGCGATATTATTGATAATTTATGTATGACTAACTTCCTAAAAATGAAATAAAAGATTATTGTGTGAGAAAAATTCAATTCAAACGTAACACTATTTTAGGACGGATGAAATATAATATTTATGAATTTTATTTGTTTATTGGCACTCAGTTTGAGAAAAATTATACTTTAAATAGATCACTATATTCACTATTCATTTAATTTATACCATGATTTAATTTATATAAAGAGTTAGTGCGATTTTAACAATATACGTTGACATGACAATTTTGTTCAATCATCCCTAGTGACCGATAAATAGTAAAAAAACTAGCAAACTAATGCATATATAAAAAATTACATTATTATTTTTTATTAAAACAAACAAAACTCAAATATTGTTAGAAATCCAAACCAAGAACATGACCCAACTTCAAACTAACAACATGAATAAAAACAAAACTAAGAACATAAATAAACTTCGGGGTCGATACACCCATCTGATATAGACTCCGACGCCTTAGCTAACGCAATAATCACTCGGTTCGCAGACCTCGTAGCATAACTAAACAAAACGAAACCATATCATCAACAAGAAGCTGACTACCTGAGAATTCGAATTAGAAACAGTGCTGGAAGCTGAAGCAGTTCTATTATGGCCTTGAGACAACTGTTCATCAGCCACAACAGCATTAGAATATTCCATTCTAGAAGGGGACATTGAGGGTGGTTGACCCTCCATAGTTCTTTCATCTGAGTTAGCATACATGTCCTCAGAACTCGTTAGCGACACTCCAAAGCCTGCTCATTTCCTCCTCTTCCATATATATAAAGAACCTTCCGAGGTAGAATTGGGATGTAGTGGAGTCCCCTCTTGGTGGATTCCACTGGATGGCATTACATTCCTAGCAGGGGAACTTGTAGACTGTTTGGACTCAGGCGACATTGGTTGGTTGTTCCTTGTACGAGAATGCATATGGGAATCTCTTGGTGCATTAGATTCTGCGTGGGAAAGAAGGGATGAGGGCTGATCTAAGCTCACGGCCTTCATGGGATCAGGAAGCCTCACATTGTTTGACTCACACCAATTTGCAATTAGTGCCTTTACAGTGTAATTAGGTATTAAGTTGGTGTGAGCCAGACTCTGGCGAGTCTTGGGACAGACAGTGAGCCCAAGATCTATCCATTTCCTGATAAAGGCTCGCTCATAGGTTTGTCCTGAAGCCACAATTACAGGATCTGTCATCAGCTCGAGAGAAAGTGGGCAGCAGAAATCGGTAGGAATAGAGACTGGGCTACAGCCTTGGGACTTCTTCCTCATAACAAGACGATCATGCATATGGGTTACAAGAGCAATCATTTGATCGATATACTCAGCTTCATCAGCCTTTTCAGCTTGTTCGGCACTGTCCTTCAACTTTTCCAGCGCCACTGCCTCAATGAGAATTTCCTGGTTTGACCTCAAGGTTAGGCTATCTGCAATTTTTGCCAGGATCTCAGAGCTTGGTCCAACCCTTTCCACTTGATCCTTCATAGCCTCTTTAATAGCTAACGACTGTTGTTCATTTCCAATAAGCTTAATTTTTTGTATACAGTGCTGCAATAAGTAACACTGAAAGTTAGACATCACATCAGAATATCATAAAACTGCACATGCTTGATACTTAACCACCTTTGATGGCTCATGAACCAAACATAAGGTGATGAGTAATCAACCAGAGAAGCTGACAACATATAACAATTTTTCAATCATGCCATTCAATACCTCAGTAGATGCAGAACTCAAATCATCAGGAAGATGTTGTGAAGATTTAAGCAACTGGAAAATATCCACGCCAGAAGTTCTTGTCTTAGATATCAATAATTCAATTTGCAAAACCTACATCAAACAGATGGAAAATGGTTAGAAAAGTATGACTTGAAATGATTGAGAAAAGCATACGCATCAAGTGTTCCAGTAAGAAGATTAGTGCATGATCATATATGTCGTTATCTATACAAGTGTCAACAAATAAAACCATATGTACGAATATGTTCACACAGTGAAAAGATCCAAGATACGCATGACCTTCATACAGCAAAATGAACTAACTACTCTACAACTAAGCAGGTTGACTGGTCAAAGTAAAAGTTGCACCTTGATAACAGAATACTAAGACCTAAGCAGTAGAGAATGATGAGGAAAGTAGCAGTTTCCACTTTTTACGCATGAGAATCAGATGCACCAAGAAAGAACACCTTGTCACTTTTGTATATTTCCTAGACTGTTTGGGTTATTTAACTTCTGCAGACTATCATCAATGAACAAACCAAAGGCACTGGCCATAGCCTTTCATCCAGTTTCGATACCCTGAATTACCACTAACGAACCCTTCAACTCACCCGACCAAGAGATCTGCCCCTCACCACAGCAACCTCCACCATCGTCCCGGACTATGCACCCCACTCCTACCTTACCGGATGATGCACGACTTTCCCTGTCCGTGTTAGCCTTCAGCTGGCCGCGGGGAGGGCGACTCCAGCCTCCACGCTCTCCTACCACATTCCTGGTCATTGCCGCAGCATCCGGGATCGCGTTGAGATCAAGGCACACCTGCCTCGTCCCAACCAAGAGATCCGACTACTACCACATCGACCTCTGTCGTCCCGGACAACCCACCCCACTCCTACTTTGTCGGATGACGCAAAAATTGTCTCGTCTGTAAAAACCTCTAGACGGCCCTCCATCCACCCTCCCTAACATAGTCGTTGCGTCCTGGATCGCATCAAGATCAAGGCGCACATCCTCCTCCCCCGCCACCGTTAAAGCCCTCATTCTATTCTCCAAACTGCCTTCTATCTTCACTAGCACAACCATACACCAACGAGCTCTGCCACCAAAACTACCGCTGAACCAATAGAAGCCCTAAAAATTCTAGATAAAATGATAACAATAAAAATAAAATAAAAATCTTGTCAAATACAAGAGCTCACCACAGACGAGAAATCCCACTTTTCACCAAACCCTAGAGAGAAAACCCTACGCTAACATGCTGCTAAAGAAATTGCATTATTAAATGCCATAAATGTGAAACTTAAATTTTTTTTATATGAAACTTAATTATTCATCTGCATAAGTTTAATCTGATTTGTGACATAAATCTAGATAAAAAATTATGAAAAATGCATAGTTTTGCAGTTAAAATAAAGAAAATTAAGGTATAATTTGAATGAAGTAAATTTGAATCTGAAAGTCATGTATTTTTAAAATGATTCTCATTCTTGTTGGCATGTGTAATAATGTTCTCCTAACAACATTGGTAACACCTATACTCAAACATTGAATTTTTACTGTGCTTTTTCCTCTACCAGCCACAACAACTGTACAAGTGAATGAATGAATTTATATGACAATGGCACCCAGTTGTCAGAATTTCAATTATATTGGAAGGATGGTCGAATTTCACTGTTATGTATATTTAGTATTTACATACTGAATATTAAAAAATAATTTTGTTGGCTTTAAGGCTTGTCCCACATCGAGTAAGTAGGAGATTTTCTCTTGGTTTATAATGTTTTGGCTTTGTGATTTGGTGTGTCACTTGGGGCTACCTATTTTTGTGAGGGGAGAGGGCCTACTGGGCTTTGGCCCAACACACGCGTGGTCTGGCTGACTGACCGGGCGGGTGAGTTTGGGTCTATTTGAATATTGTTTTTTGCTGCAAAAACCTCATATATTATTTTTGAATTTTAAAATTTATCGAAACGTTTTCCATAACTGGACCTAGATTTTCTCCTCTGATTTACTCCACCGCCGTTTTTTTTCTCTCCTACCACGTCACACGTTGTTGGCGAACGTTGCAGTTCTTAAAAGAGTGGGTTGTATTATTCTGGGGACGTCGGGGTTGTTCGTCTGTCGTGCAAATTATCGAGCAGTGCCGCGAACGTCTTAAAGAGAGCGACCTATTTTGCGACTCATCCCAACGGTAGCATTCAATTCAGTTTATTTGCATTTGTGTATTAACACATACTCGTCTTCGTCAATTTATGCCGAGAAACTTCTACTTACATTTGCAAGTATCGTTGTAGCTTTGACAACCCATCCATGGTCACGAACACACTCAACTTTGCAAATGTTGCTAGGTCCGGGTGAGGGCATTGCTGCCGCGCAACTTGTCACGAAACGGAAGGTTGTTGCAGTGTGAAACCTACGCCCATCAACTCTCACCTCCAGGTAGTCTACCATACATTCAAGCCTACATGAGACGTCTCGCACTTGCGCGTGCTTGATGATTTCTGCGATTCTTGCTGCAGCAAGATCCTTCAGCGCAATGCATAAACCACAGGTTACTAGTGTGAAACTTGAGCCGCTCGGCCTCTTGAAGGCGCCGAGCAAAACTCTTCTCCCAAAGTAAACCTTTAAAACTTCAAGAAGCGCATTTCGCATGCGAAAAAAACTCTTCTCATCCATAAGTCATCACGGTTCTTGGTCACCCAAATTGACACCCCAACTCATAAGGAATGTCACGAGGCACTTTACCACCAAATACTAAGTTCTCACCCCCAAAAATGCTACAAACCCACATTCTCGACATTCAAAAGAGCCTCTAGGACATCAAGCACCTCATGAGTCTCAACGGGACAATAGGACGCTACATAAAGGAGTAGACGTTTTTAGAAGCTCTATTTCAATCTGCAGTGCTTGGAGAGTACGTAAAGTTTTCACACCTCTCATCTGATGCTCACGTGAGGTGCATTCAGGAAGCTAGAACTCAAACTCAAATAGACCCGAGTGGACCCCACATCATCAACAACTAATCACAATAGACATGTGACAAGTAAAAGTTTGTAAATTGTAAGTATAAATATCCCTTTCAAAGAGAGAGAGGGAGAGAGGGAGAGAGAGAAGTTCAGTTATTACTTTCAACTAATTTTGTGCTTTCACACTTAGAGGATACAAAACTATTGAGACTCACTTTCGGATCCAAACTTTAACAAGTGGATAAAAGAACAACAAAATTCTCACGTGCTCATTTGATCTAAATCAAAGAGATGCATCACCCAGAATTAGTTTAATTCACAATTAAAGATAAAAAAAAAGGTTCAATAAATTTATCCTACATCCATTCAAATAGTTGTAATTAATGAATAAATCAGATGAATTCCCCTCAGATTCATAAAGTATGGTTTCTGGCTTGGATACATTACAGGCACAGACAAAGTTGGTCCAATAATTGAGAATCTAATGTCATTATTATTATATCTCATATATCAAACACAGGTCAATATCAAGCCATAATATCTTAGATAATGAATATTATGAACTTCAACAGATCCACACACTGACACACAAAATTATGGTCCCAAACACCGATACTGATTTCCATGAGAAAAACTAGACAAATTGTTTAGAGAATCGTTGTAAGAAAATGAAAGAAAAAGAATCTACTAATAATTAAGGGTTGAGAGACATTAGGACAGCTATATTCTTATAAAAAAATCTACAAGAAAAAGAACAGTAGTCTTCTGTTCACATGTTGATGCTGGTACTTTCTTTGGTGCTTCCAAAGGAACAGTACATTCATGTCTTGTTCACATGTTTATCTTAACTTCTACATTTTTCCTCTGGTTCTAAAAGAGATGACTGGGACCCACTTTCTTCTGTTTTCTTGAATTCCAAAACTGCCCTTTGCTTCTCCTGAGGCTGTGCTTATCCATATGACATGTGTATTCTGAGAAGTCACTCTACTTATAATATTCTATTATTATAGTACATCATATCACCATTTGATCCCCACTCTGCAACTGCTCTGCTCTGTTCTCTCTAAAGTCTAAACAACAACAACAAGAAGAAGAAGGTATTGGAATCCATGGATATCTCTAGCTTAGAAACCAGGTACCTTTTTCTCAATTCCTTGGTTGTTTTATTTTGTTTTGTTTTGTTTTGTTTTGGGTTGTTGTTGTTGTTGAAGCTGAATATTTATTTTTACAATTGGGTTGTTAGTTATTGTAATGAAATTTCTGAATCTGATTGCTTTTTGGGTTTTTATGTATTGAGCAACTGATGTTCAGAATAATCAGCTTCTCTTCAAAACAATGATTGTTTCCAAGCTCCAACTAACAATCCCATTCTCTTCAATATAATCCTAAAACTGGCTAAGTTCAAACCACAAGATTATATGTTATTATATGTAAATGTTGGATCAGTACTATGTTGATTATATGAAATTTCTTAAAATAATGTTTACTGTTTTTTTTTTTTGATGGTGTAAGGTACTTGGACTGTTGCAAGAGGCATCAAGTGCCACCCAATTCTGCTATATTAGCATGGTTTTCAGAGGTCTGTTTTGTTCCAATTTTCTCTCAATTCAAGCTTTTGTCAGTCATATAATGGTTATTGGTATGCGAAAAGTGGGTTTAAGCTAAAAGATTTGGAGGGGATGATTTGTTATTATGGTGTTATCTTATGTGTAGGCAGCATTTGAATTACTGATTGTGTTTCATACATACGATAGAAGTCAAATACAAATC
Source organism: Pelargonium nanum (assembly GCA_036897485.1). Taxonomy (NCBI): domain Eukaryota; kingdom Viridiplantae; phylum Streptophyta; class Magnoliopsida; order Geraniales; family Geraniaceae; genus Pelargonium; species Pelargonium nanum. The sequence continues at coordinate 6,009 of JAYMTF010003860.1, read as the reverse complement.
CGTGATATCCATGAAATGAGTCACATACATATACATATCCACAATGCCTATTGTGCCGATAACCTAGTCTACACTGAGTAAATGTTTGAAACAATCTAAGTTCTTCAAGATATGCCTTCAGATGCACTCTTATATTTGAGATTTTATCTGCAAAAAGTGGTTGAATTCTCCTACTTTTAGCTTTCGTTACAATTACATCTTACGGTAGTATTGCAAAGTGATGCCATTCTTGTTATTATCTTTAGTTTGGAATGGGAATTGCATGTGAATAGAAGACATTAGTGGGGCTTGAATTGTGAAAATCATCACTATTTGACTGAAAACTTCTTTTTGACATGTAAGAGCATCTACTATGAGAGATTCTAAGAGTCTTAAAGTCCATTTCATAGAGATGCTAAGCGTTAGAGTTGGAGGTGCTAAGGAAAATGCTAAGTTTAGCACCCAATACTAAGCCCCATTATTTCACTTTTTTTCCTCTTAGCATTCATTCATTGAAGAATAATAAAAAGGTAAAGAGGGTGCTGACCATGTGGCACTCTCTCTCTCTCTCCTCTTAGCACCCACAAAAGGCTCTAAGCATTGGAGGTGCTCTAATGCATGAAATTTCGATCACTTAATGGCTTGTATCAATATTTGAAGGTAGTAAAAGCTAATGTATTAATTATTATCATACAGGCCAAGGTCCATAAATCCCTTCATGAGAAGTGTAGTATAACAGTTTTCTTGGATCACATGACGGTTGCTGATGTACCTCCGCTGATCGATGTATTTCTGGCAATTGATTCTTCTGATATTGATGCTGTTGACATAGTTCATGAATCATTGTGTCCCTTGAATGAAGAATATATCATGTCTTTGCTTCGTGCAACCAGTCTGAAGCTCCAACTTGTTGATCTCCAGGATGCATCAATAGGAAAGGACTTTTTACGGTTTGTATCATTCCTTTTTCTAACATCTTATAATTTATTATCTATCGATTGCATTTTCTATGGAAAAGAAGGGTGGGGAGTTTAAATTATGCATGTTAATTTCTTTCTCTTCTCAGGGATCTATGTGAAGATGGGTTGGCTTGCCAAGTGTTAAACCTGAGGACTACTCATATTCGAAAGCTCAATATGATTGGAAAGTTCATGCAGTTACACACACTTAATCTGGACTTCTGTACTTCCCTCACTAGTTTGCAGAAAGATTGTTTTTCTTGCATGCCAAATCTGAAGCGTCTCTCAATGTGTGAGACAAGAGTGGCTAATCTCTGGACAACTACTGCTGTCCTGTCAAATCTTCCATCTTTGGTGGAGCTACGGTTCCAAAATTGTTTGTGCTGCAAAGACACTGGTCCATGTCCAGCATTTGCATCATCCGGTGAAAAGGCAGCAATTGATGGTCGAGATGCTACATTTAAACCCTCTGGTGTCGGTAAAGCAGTCAAGGAATATTATTATCTGGACGATTCATATATGAGTGATGATTCATTAGACGAAAGCGAAACTGAACTTTCTGATCACCTTCTAAAATTAGATTTATTGGAACCTTCATCTAATATCCTTCCGGATTTGAATGGACAAGTGACATTGCAAAATGAGGTAAGAACAAGATACGCTCAAGTAATTGATACATTGGATTTTTAGAAATTAAAAGTCTTCTGTTTATTTCTAGGTGATGGTTTTCTTAGCCTATCTAAGAGCTTTCGTTTGGCGAATTGTAGATTCGAGACACTGGCGGGTCTCATGCGAGAGTGCTTAAGAGGAACTTGACAGATGCGTCTATTTTGTCTCAGAAATATATTTCACATCATCCTTCACCCATTTGCTTTGAGAAACATTATAGAGAGTACGTGGTTGCTACATTGCCTCGTTTGGAAGTTTTGGATAATTTACGGATAATAGATATGGAGAGGGAAATGGCCAAGGCTATCTTCTCAAAACACTACGAGTATATGCCTTATAGGCGACAGCGCAAAGAAAGTGTTGTTAGTATTTTGCACAAGCGAGAAATGGGAACAAGTGGTATGAAGTGCCAAAATTCCTTCAAGGCAAAGCAGCCATATGGAAAGAGTCAATGTTACTTCTCAAGGTCTCTAACTGCTGCCAAACTCGGGTCTTCCACATGGCCTCTCACACAACCAGTTTCTAATTTTAGCCAAATTCTAAAGGAAGAAGGTAGGAGGCTTCGTCCAAGGCAGTTTGAGTACCATCCCGCTGAACCTAGTCTTATGGCTTTCGGGACTCTGGATGGTGAAATAGTTGTTATCAACCCTGAAAGTGGGAGTGTTGTTGGTCATGTTCCATCCATCGGAGCTACGAATAGTATTCTCGGGCTATGTTGGCTCAAGAAGCATCCATCCAAGGTATGCAAACCTGAGCACACCTTTTTTTTCTTTTTTGATGGTTGAACACATATTTGAGCATATTGAGTTAATTATAGCCGTATTTAGGTTGTTTCTTATCATAATGCAAATGAAACTGCAATACATATACAAGTCCAGTCCATGAATGAATCTATGTGGTCAAGTTACTATCGGCATGGATGCACATAGAAGACTCTGGAACTGGATTCCTAAGATGTTTACACACACATATACAAGTATATGCATATATGCTAACAATACGGTTTTTAGACACTTCTTGTTTACTTATTAAATGCTTTGGAACATGCACTTTATACGTCATTCTGCTCCTTTTTTTTAGCAGTTATTGATTTCTTTCTTAATTCATGTTGAACAATCAGCTTATTGCCGGTTCTGATGACGGTTCCTTGATGCTGTTCGACATTAATAGTATGGCACCAAGAGTGGCAGACATATGTTGTAGGACTAGTGCAATCAATTTTGATCATTTTGAGCAGTTGACTTCTGTTCATGTCAATTCAACTGACGAACAGTTTCTTGTGAGTGGATACTCGAAAAATATTGCTCTATATGACATCACCAGTGGAAAGCGCTTGCACCTATTTGCTAATTTGCACCGGGAACCCATTAATGTTGCTAAGTTCTCCCACCATTCCCCTTTCACATTTGTTACCTCATCATTCGATCATGATGTCAAGATGTGGGATTTGAGAATGCAACCACTGCGGCCTTGCTATACAACTTCAAGCTCAAGAGGAAATGTGATGGTTTGCTTTTCACCGGATGATCACTATTTGTTAGTCTCTGCTGTCGACAATGAGGTATTCCGTTCATGAAAATGTACACACATATATGTTTCCTTTAGAACATAAATTTGGTAGTAGACAGTTTTGTGACTTGTTTGCATGAAAGCTCATTTGAGTGTATAATTGTCTGTTGGCTTTTACACATCAAATTTTGACCTGAATGATACTTGTGAGGATGTTCGCAAACTCATGCCATTCATAATATATTTCATTTGTTAAGGTCTTCCATACATGCTGTAGTACCTAAGGTGTTTATTCAATGGGTGCAAGATGGAAGCTAACTGTTTGATCGTGGCAGGTTAAGCAACTTTTGGCAGTGGACGGAAGGCTTCACATGGATTTTGAGATAGCTTCAACAGGAAGCGCTCATAATTATACCCGTTCGTATTACATGAATGGGAGGGACTACATAATCAGTGGGAGTTGTGATGAAACAGTAGTCCGCATTTGCTGTGCTCAAACTGGAAGGCGACTTAGAGATGTCCATTTGGAGGTACATTCTCTACTGGGATCTTTTAGTTTTATTAGCGGGGGATATATAAAAAAAACAATAGATGCATCAGCTGCTGTTTTACTTGTACCTGTGCAGGATCAGGATTCGGGAACATCTATGTTTGTGCAGTCCTTAAGAGGCGATCCTTATAGGGTAAGTTTTTTGACTTTCTCCTTTCCAAATTTATTATCTTTTTGATATCTCAACCTCATAATCCCAAAATCACTTCCTTCTCTCGTTTTGGTACATGCTAAATATTTCGTCACCCTGCCTGTCTATTATTTCTTGATGAGCACCAAAAATAAATACAACAGTTATGTGATTTTGGATGAAACATGTATTAAGCCAAGTGCCCCATTCCTGATAAAAAGATTGATGCGAAACATATTGTTTTTGTTGTTAAAAAAACCAGCCTTTTCATATGAGCATCCTAGCAGCATCCAAGCGCCCAAACTCGAAATGGGAGATAATCAAGGTACTTTTAATAATGTCGAGCTTATTTTCTAATTCTCGATAGAATGGAATGTGTAATGGGATAGCTAAATTAATATGCATTGCAGGGTAATTTGCTAGCATCCAGTGACCCCGTGGAAGAATATTCTTACGGTCAGCATATCCGTCCTTCCTACAGCCTCGGAGGTTGATTTGATATACGTGTGTGTGAAAAGGTCAATTACAATTTCTGCTTGTTTATAAGTTCAAAGGAAAAGGCATAAACCATTGTTACGCATGATTGTACAACTCTTTTTCATTATGAGATTTTTCACTTCAATGTATGTATTGGCTGGTATTTTGTGGAATAACAACTGAAAATGGGAGAGACAACCAGTTTCGTATTACACCAATAAGGTACAAACAACAGATCAACCAAGATCCAAAAGTGTACAGAAATGATTGGTAAAACAATTATCATAAATTATCTTCTCCCCCAAACCACACATTACATTACAGAGTTAAGATTAGCAAGTATAAGAGGGCAAATCAACCCTCTCCCTCCAGTCCATAACTAATTTTTCTACAAATCATGAAAATTCAATTAAATGAGTTGACATTCATTATTTGCAACATTGAATGTACACAATCAATCAGCCCCTTCCCGAATTACCATGTCGATGGTTCCTGAAGCAGTTGAGAAGCCCCTGCGCCTGCACCACCATCCAACCAACCAAAACTCTTTACTCCTCTTCCGACACACAGATAATATTCAAACTAATGGCATTACAAAGTAATAGGCATACATACCTTCTCTTTGGCCCTTGGGGTGCCAGAATGCGAGAGTGCCACTAATGGCGGGACAGCTCCTTCCTGGAGCACCATACTGCAATATCTATTACTGCTTGAGCAAAGCTGATAAAGAGCAGCTGCTGCATGCTCCTTCCCTCTGGCAGAACCCAACTCAACAACCTCAACCAGAACAGGGATTCCACCTTCCTGACCGATCGCAGTCTTCCCCTCGGGAATTGTAGCAAGATTTGCTAAAACTGCGACCGCCTTATCCACCATCCCAGCTGCTGGGTCCATCAGCTCCACAAGATACTTCACTGCACCAGCTTGAACTATTCGGGACTTGTTTTCGTGAAAAATTGACAAGTTAAACAAAGCTGTGGCTGCATCTTTCTTCCCCCTAGGAGTCCCATGCCCCAGTAAATCAACCAGAGGTCCAATTGCCCCAGATCTTCCAATCCTGGCCTTGTGATCCTCGATCACAGAGAGGCTAAATAGAGTGGCAGCTGAGTTCTCCTTCGCTTCAGGGCTCCCTGTCTTGAGGACATGAATCAGAGGTTCAATTGCCTCGGCACTAGCAATCAGAGTTTTGTTGTTATCATTGATTGATAAGTTAAGGAGTGCGGTAACAGCATTCTCCTGGATTTGTGCATCCGTTGACAGGAGCAATTCAACCAACAAAGGGATTGCCCCACAATTAGCAATCACAATCCGGTTATCCATGTTGTGCTTTGCAAGCAGCCTAAGTTCTCCTGTTGCATCTCTTTGAGTTTCAACTGAAGTGCTCTTCAAGTCTTCCACCAGCTTCTTTACTTCAGTTTCAATGCCAGAAAGATCAGGTCTTGTTTCAATGGAAGGAGAAGGAACTATCCTTGGAGCGAACCTCTCTGATGGTCGGCGCCACATACCTTGGTTTCGATGTCTTGTCTCCAATCGGGGTGGGATCTCAGGTTCTCTCTGTGGGGTGTTCATGGTAGCAGAAGGCTGCAATTCTGTTTTTACTTCCCCAGAGGTATCACTTCTGTCTGCAGTTGAATGGGTTGACATCTGCGGAATGTCATTGGCATCTCCAGGAGTTCCCTGAGAATTCGAATTAGAAACAGTGCTGGAAGCTGAAGCAGTTCTATTATGGCCTTGAG
>JAYMTF010003859.1:0-14307 GCA_036897485.1 Pelargonium nanum | reverse complement strand
ATTTATTTCCGTCCGGGTCGGTCTGGGTCGACCCTATTACAAAACATTACTCTTAATTTAAGTTAAAATTGTTTATTAAATTTTTTTAATACTTTGTCACACAATTTTCACATAAGCATATAACATTAACGGAAATTTTTAACACCGTTAGTGTTAATCACCTACTTGTACAAAATTAATAGTTCATGTATTTATTTGTACAAAGTTTGACAAAGTGGGTATATTTGTACATTTGGTGAAAGTTCATGTATGAAAAATATGCATGTCTCCAACATAAATGAAACAAGATAAATTTTGATAATGGAAAATATACAGACATGAAAACAATTGACAAACCAAAACAGAGAACAAAATCGCAAGAAAAAAGAAAGCAAGAATTCGGCAATCCTCCTATCAGGATAATCTGAAAAATTGAAGCTACGCATTCGCACGAACTGACAAGCTTCCAGCGACTTCTGCCCACAACACACCTCCACAAAAACTCGGACCATCAGTGTTGTTACAAGAGAATTAAAACTGGGCTGAGGCGAGGCCACTTCCAACAGGTGAAATTCGTGGAGAGAGCTGAGGGGGAGTCTGCCTTTTATAGAGGCTATAAGACAATTCTGTTACAAGAGAATTGAAGCAAGAATTAAAACTGGACCGAGGCGAGCGAGCGCGCGTTGGCTTAGACCGTTATGCCACTCTGTTAAATTTCAATAATGGGATACATACAATGACTTGAGCTTCCACTACTTGTCAACCTTGTTAGTAGGATTTCACTTGCACCATTATATGTAGTCACTTTACTTTATATTTTTTCAACATGGGACAATTACCCACTTCAACATGCAAGTCTCACATTTTTTTTTATCGGTGAGATATTTTTCCACTGTGGGACAGCTACCCACTTCAACACTCCATCTCACGTACGAGTCTCACGTTTTTTTTATCGGTGAGCTCGACACGTGCACAATCGGGACCCTTTTAAATTTCCCCTCACGCGTGGGTATTTTTCTTCCACACATGTCTGTTGCAGGCATGACCATCTGCAAGCGGGCCGAATACCTCTGACACGCCCTTTGCAAGTATACAAATTGTGTCGAAGTAATAAATAGAACATAAGTTCCGGGTTGTCGAACCACAGGGACTACTTGTTTTCAAGCATGAATAGAGTTAATTTATCTAAATTCTAATAACCAAAATAATGACAAATAAAACAAATAATTGATTTTGATGTGTAAGATTATAAACAAAGAACGCAAGATTGAAATGATTAAATGAGAGACAAACGTGAGATTCAAAAGTGGATAGATGACAGTGGAAGCTACGCTAATTACTAGGTAAGAATGTGGGACGGACAATGCAATGTTGACATGTTGCTTAGCTAACCATACTCAACAATTATACTAGAACCCCTCTTGGCAAAGGTGGTTACTAGTTAAGCAAGTCAAAACTAAAATCCATGTCACATATAATTTGCAATTAACAAGCTTATCATTAAGCCTAAGTAATGAGGTCAATAGGTTTCACAAGCATCATACAATACAATTAAAAACCTAAGTTATTAATGCTTCATCCATAATCAAAGCTCCCATTCCTAAGATGCAAATGACTGAAGAAATCATGTGAGTAAATTGATCAAGTTCACATACAAGCATTAAACATGAGCACTAATAAGCAAACAAACATGCAAACAAGAAAAGCCAATCTCATAATCATGAACCCTAGGTCACTAACATGCTTCCACTACTAAGAGTTTAGCTCATGAAGATTAACACAATAATGAACAAGATGGAAAGCAAATCATTCATTAATAATGTCATAATCAATCAACATAGTCCAGAAATTTATAGGTGAAAAGAAGATTGAAATGAGTTCAAGGGATTACAATGATTCGATGCAGGCTTGATGATGAAATTCCTTCAATTCTTCACTTCCAAATCAATACAATCACTCTCACTCTCTCTAGCCACCTTCCACTTACTCAAAGTTTGGGTCAAAAGAGAATATGTATAGTTGTCCAAAACAAGCAAAAATTACAATCAGACATACACAATCGCGACTGTGTAAGTGATGTCCGCAGTCGCGACTTTACAAAACAAAACGACACAGATTTTAAAACTCGATGCAGAGTCGCGACTGTGGTGTGCATATTCCCTCACAGTGTGTTTTGCAGCTCCTTTTCTCGCTTCCATGCTTCCCACTTCACTCCCGAGCTTGAATTCATTGCACAAAATTTGAAAATCACAACTACAAAGAAATGCAAATCATCCAAACTTATAAAATTGGCTCTTTGAGCCGTAAATGCTAGTGTAAAAGCGAGATTTAATCACAATTAAGTTTAAAAGCAAGAATTGAGTAAATGGTGCAATTGTGTGTGCTAAGGTGTGATAATGCACGCGAATGATGATGAAATGTGGATGAAAGAGGCATGATAAGTGTGATATGAAATCACACTATCAAAATCTCCGACACAAAACTAACAACAAAACTAAACTAACAACGCTAAACATTAACCAAAACAAAATAAAAATGTTGGTCGGAGCTTCAATGGATTGGCCGGAAATGGTGATGGCAAATTTGGAGAAGTTGAAAAAGTGATACTAGAGGATCGCCGGACGGTGACGTGGAGACTCGGAGGATCGTCGAATACAATAATTGAGTTAGGCCGGAAAATTGTTGGTTGTTGCTGGTGATATTCCGAAAGTGGTTGACACTGCAAATAAAGATGGAGCTTCTTGCAGTTGAAGGAAATCATCCAACTGAAAGTGATGTCGGATCCCGTCTTGGTGAAGAACATCAATCAACTGACCATGGAGTACTTATTTCCGACCTAATTAAGATCCAACTGTAACACCGATACTAATTCACACGGGCCAGACTGCCCTATCCAAAAAAATAAATCTAACGAATTCTCCGATATCCTAATTAATGCATCAACAACTCGATTCACAGACTGATAAATGAAACCAAACTCTATCTAGCAAATTGGGTGATTAAGTTACTTATATCAGAAGTACTATTATCTTAAATGGTGAGAAAGTGGTCCTCCGAAACATAAATAAAAATAAGAAAAGTACTATAGATCTGTTTCTTGAGTGTGGGTGGAGAAAAGAAACTACAGAGGAGAATGATTTGGTGTGAGAGGGCACATGGAGGAGTTAGGTACACCATCTCAATCATCACATCTCGCTTCTCATAATAATTAAACTCTACAAATCATGAGTTTCATCCACACATAGATCTCTACCTAAATTAGCCGTTAATCTCGGAACAATTCATGTTGACCAGATTGGTTTGACCACCAATTACAGCTGGAAACAACCGTACCAGGACAAGGAGGTAAATTTGATGATTAGATTCCATTATTCTTTGTGTTCCTCAGACCCAAAGACCCATTTTTTAATGAGCAAAACTCCTCTGCTTTGTCCCCTTCCAGTTCCCCTCCTGTGAGCCGTCTGATCATCATGTGGGATTGATCAAGGGTGGGTGGAGCATGGAGGGTGATGCAGGTGAGGTGTAGGGTGGACAGTGTTGTGTTAAAAGAAATGAGGAGAGCTAGTTGGCAGTGAGAAAAATGAGTGTGTAACAGCAAATGGAAATGGAGGTGTGTAAGAATAGTTGGCAAATGTGTCAGTAACTAAAAAAAAAAAGTATGTCAAAGGAGCAATCAACCAATCTTGGGCTTCAAGAGAGCATTTTTAAGAAAAGCAAGATAGTAATGGGTTATTTTAATGTTTTGGGTTAAAGAAGTAAAGTTGAGGGAAGGAAAGGAGATTAGGTTCTGTAATAATTTGGCAAACAGGAGCAGTTGGCAGTAGTTGAGAGGAGAGGGTGTCTTTTAAAAATCATACACATTGTGACCTCTTAGCTTGAGCTTGAGCTTGGGGAGGTAAGCAAGCAAAGTCTCTCACTTTCTCTCTCTTTGAGCCCTGATTCATAGCTATGTTTGAATTTGTCTTGTGATCTATAAAGTTGGAATTTTGATGCTACTTTTGGTGTTTGTGCAAGTACCCAATTGCTGAACTGGGTTTTTTCTTCTGGGTTGAGGCTTTGGTCATTTGGGTTCTTCCACAATTTAGGTAGAATTTGATTCCTTCTGGGAATATCATAAAAGGGTCTCTGCAATTCTATATTTTTGTTGTGGGGTTGGTTAGGTTTTGATTCAAAACTTGGACAGCCAGTTTGTTTCCTTGTAAGGGGATCTTCCTCTACACTCCATTTTTGTTTCCTTATTCATTGCATGAAGCTTGAAGTGATTCATTGCAGAGATTCAATTTTGGTTGCTTAAATCAATCACATTGCCCTTTGGTTGAGTGGAGAACCTGAAAATTATTTCAGGTTTCTGATTAAAGAGAAGAAAGGGAATCTGCTTTTTTTTTAGTTGGTATGTGGTGAGCTGTTGCTTAGCTAATGCCATTATTTGTCCTCCAAGTCCAAGCCCCTTTATGCTCTGAAAGGTTCACTTTCTTGTCTGTGGGAAGCATTTTTCTTTCTCTCATTTGAATAGGGTTGATCCTAGGGTTTTGCTGGGTAGATTTTATGCCTGATACATGGATTTCTTTTGCTTTCTGTCCATGGGATGCTGCAATGGGAGATTTCTTTTGCTTTAGCACCCTCTTATTTCTATAAAGCTGCAAAGGGTTACTTGTTCCTTGTTGAGTCCTGCAAGATAATCTTAGTCAAACCCACTTTTCCTTTAGTCTCATGATTTCCTCTGGTTAAATAGCTATTTCTAGTACTGGTCTGTCTCAGACCACTGTTGAGCTAGGGTGTCATAGCAATTATATATTGGTGACTTTCATAGATTCTGGGGGTTTAGCTTTTGAATTCACAACATGAGTGGTGGTAACAATGATGAAATGGGGTTTCAGCATAATAGAGGTCAGGGTAGTCTGAATTGTCCATCTTCAGAGACCAACACAAACCCAATGTCTGATAAGGTTGCTGGGAATGGGATGACAATGAGCTCATTGTCAACATTCAAATCTTCAAATGGTGCAGACCCTTTTTATGCTTCTGGTTGGGATCCACTTGTTTCTCTGAGTCAGAGCCAGAACTTTGGTGGCTCTTCAATGGTTTCTCACACTGAGTTTGCTAACTCCAATTACCCCCGTGCACTGCCAAATCTGGGAATAAGTAGCGCTTCCCATCTTGTTCATTACCCATCTGATTCAAATTTTGGCGAGCCGGTGACGAAGCTTTCCTGCTTTGGAAGTGGTAGCTTCTCGGAAATGGTTGGTTCCTTTGGCCTATCTGAGTGTGGTCAAATTACTGCTTCTGGATGTCCTCCAAATTATCCCCCAAACAAGGAAGCTGGCAATGAAAGGACATCAACAAATGGTGGACAATCTCAAGATGACCATCAACTTTCAGAAGACAGAGGTATGGCTGCCTCCCCTGATGGAAAGAAAAGAAAACGAGTTCTTGAGTCCAGTTCTCCATACAATCCAAATGAGGTATGTTGTGTTTACATTATAATCATATCAATTCGGAAATCACAGTGTGTTTTGTGGCAATATTTCTTATACAAATGACTGTTCACTCATTTACGAAAAGAGTAGGAAATTTAGTGAGAAATTGTTATAGGAAGTTTGGTGATTTATAGAATGTTCACTCATTTATGAAAAAGAAAAGGAAATGGAAAGTTCTGTGATTTGGTTGCCTTATCTGCCACTGAGCGAAATGCTATAATTTTCATGATAGAGTGTTGAGGGAGAGCTACAGAAAGATCTTTCCGGGGAGGGTTCCGAGGTTCCAAGAGAACAGGATGAGAAGAAACAAAAAACTGAACAGAGCACAGGTGCAAATTTGCGTGGTAAGCAAACTGGTAAACAAACCAAAGATAATTCTAATAGTGGAGACGGTGCGAAGGATAGTTACATTCACGTGAGAGCCAGAAGGGGCCAGGCTACTAATAGTCACAGTCTTGCTGAAAGGGTAGCTTCCCACTCTTTTTTATCAAACTTCAAGAAAGTATTCTTGTATATATAAAGCTTGAAATGAGAAATCGTTCTCATGGCAGGTGAGAAGGGAAAAGATCAGTGAGCGCATGAGATTGCTTCAAGAGCTCGTTCCTGGATGCAACAAGGTATTTAGAGGGAAACAGCTTCTAAGCCAAGTATATTAATTTTGATTTTTCATCCCCGTGACAACCCTTTTTGATATTGTTTGACTTCAGATTACTGGGAAGGCTGTAATGCTAGATGAGATTATCAACTACGTGCAGTCACTCCAACAGCAAGTTGAGGTATGATATTCTTCAGTTCTAGGGTAGATTGCTAGATATAATCGTTCTGGACTTCACATTTGTCTCGGTTACCCTTTTTGCAACAATATATAAATAAATCAAGCAGCCAGCCTCTCTACTAAAGGAGTAAGCTGCCTGCATAAATAATCCTCCCTAGACTCCACAATGGTGGGAGTCTCATGCATTGGGCTGCCCTTAAACATGATATAAATAAGTCGAGAAAAGCTTTGTTGATTGCATTTATTTTGATCAAAAGCTTTATTTTCATTAATGAAACAAGCAAACATAGGAAATATATCACACAACCTGAACAGTAGGGATCTAAAGAGACCTAACAGATACAAACCAAAGTAAAAGAGAGAAATTAAAGTAGCATGTTGGTTTACAATTTCTGGAATGGGAAGGGGAATGAGATTCTCATTCCGAAGCCATTTTCATGACCAAATAGTCATAATTCAAACATGAAGAATGAGAATCTCATTCCCATTTCTATTCCTGAACAAAAGTTCTAATTCAAACTCTACCTTAAGGAATTGCTTTTCCAAAGTACGAGAATAATTGCTGTAGAGATGAATCCCAATTCTTTTATATATTAGTAAGGTTAATCTCCCAGGCAGGCCAGGCCTTGTCTAATCATGTTGCTCAATTAAATGAAGTAAAATCTATGTGACCTCTTCTTTGATGTTTTGTTGCATCATAAATTTCTCACTACATAACTACTCAGTATATGATGTTTCCCCTTTATATACCCTCATATATTGTTGTAACAAATTCAAGGGGTTCTAACCAACTTATCTAAGGGATATTGTTCGTAGTTCATGCATAACTAAATAACCAAAACATAAAGTGCTCTCATTTTGGGACATTTAAAAGAAAAAGAAAAAAAAAAGTGGCCATAGTAAATAAATTCAATGACAGTAGTACCATAGTTTGGAGAAATATACGGAACTTCTCTTTCTCACTGGGCTTTCTAGTATTCCTGGTAACCTTATTTACTTGAGGGTAGCTTAGTGTTACTAGATTAGAGAGTATTCATATAATAATTGTATGTCACTCTTGTAAGAGTACATAGAATTTTATCTTACTATTGTAATGCTCTTGAGATGTATGCCATATTTGTAATGGTACATAGACTTTATTCTTAGTATTGTAATGATCCTGAGATGTTCTACCATATAGTGATGCTGATAATATATACTTGCTGTCGTTGCAGTTTTTGTCAATGAAACTTGCCACTGTCAATCCAGAATTAAACATTGACATTGAAAGGATTTTATCCAAAGAAGTAAGTCAATGCTGATAGTGCTTAACTGCTTATTATGAATGTTTTTATGCTCAACTTTGAATGTTTAGTAAATGAAACGAACTTTTGCATCTGTTTAGGTTCTTCATTCACGCAGTGGGGGTGCAGCTATTCTTGGATTTGGTCCTGGGATGAGCTCTTCTCAACCTTATCCACATCCAATCTTTCAGGGGACCGTGCCGGGAATCTCAACTGCACCTCCACATTTCCAACACTTGCCTCAGGTAAGTGAAGGATCTCCATGTTATGCTTAACTCATCCTTTTGCTTCTCAAACCTATTAACACGCACCAACTTCTAATACATGCAGACTGTATTAGACACTGAGCTTCAAAATCTTTTCCAAATGGGATTTGATCCCAATTCAGCAATTGACAATATGGGGCCAAATGGTAATTAATTGTAACTCATATGAGATTGCCACAAACTTATACTTAATTCTCTTAACGTTGATTGTATCCTGTCCTGCAGGACGCTTGAAATCAGAGCTATAAATATCCGAGGATACTACGGCTTTATGTTTTTATTGAGATATCGGATGTTTCAAGTTGACTGCACATTTAACCGAATTAGTAAACAGCAAAAATAGGGAAAAGAAAAAAAAAAGATTCTTGAGTTGTATAGGTTCTTAGCTCCTAACTGTTAGTTCTTCGACTTTTTAGCAGAAGAAGACGACTTGATAGAATTACGGACGATGTATATTGAGACAACAAATTTGATTGATGAAGATGATTGATTTTCAATTTGTGTTGTAGATTAGAGTATGTAAGTTTGGAGCTTATGGGTATAATTGATGGGATGGAGGGGCTGTTTTGTTTGCATTTCATTTATCTAAAGATAAGCAACAAGTGTTTTTCCAGATTTAACCTTTTTTTCTGGTTATTTGATTTGCTCATCTATAACTCCTATTTACCAGATTATTTTATTTTGAAATGATTTTGGCCTTCTCACTTGTGTCATATAAAGGTCCTGGGTTCGAATTTTGCCGCCACCCATATTAAGATCCGGTGTAGCACACTGGTTAAATTAAAAAAAGAAAAAAAAACTTGTGTCATATAGAAAAGAAAGTGCTATTTGGTTTTGGCATGGTTTGGTTATCATATTTATTGGATTTTTGTTTTTATGCTTATTGCTTTTAAGAATCTTTCCAAAATTTGCACTGTAAAGATGCATTTGATGTGGGGACTTGATTCACTATTTTGAAGAGTTTCCACAAGAAAACTTCTCTTTATATTTTCTACAACCTGACAGCAGATATTGTTGATAAAAAAATGAATTCAAATTTTGTTGATTAAAACCAAAAAGAAAGCCCGTGAAGCCCATATCAGAATATTACCAGACTTTGCTAGGCCCATTTTAGCAGTTTGTTTCAGTAGCCCACACAAAAAGGGAGGTATTTTAGAATACCTCATATTCTTCTCTCTCTCCTCTTCTCTCTCTCTCTACCAAACTCGAACCCTAGACCTGATGGGTTTGAAATTCAAAGCCACCAGATCAAGGGGAGGTTGGTGTCACATCCTTTCTTCACATAGTTTTATACTATTTTTACTTCATGCCCCTGCCAAGTTCTACCCTAAAGAGTATGAGAAATAGAAAAAAAAACAAATTCAATCTGATTCATAAATGTTTATATTTAGAACCTATTGTTCTTAAAAAAAAGAAAACATATCTTCTAGAGTAGTATCAGAATTTTATGTATTTGAGTTCAAATTAATTTAACTTTCATCTCAGTGTTAGAATGTTGAAGACTTTAAACAAATATATCATATTAGTATGTTAGTCTGTCTCAATGAGAACGAATTTATTTGGATCTAAGTAAAAATAGAAGAAGATAGAGTTATGTATGTAATCATTGTCAAAATTGACTTCACATTTGCAATGTTTGTGTCCCAAAATAAATTTGAAACGATGATTAATCTCTTCTCCGATTCGAATTTTCCTTCAAGTGAAATATGTTGTTGATAGGCTTGCAAATACGAAATTCAAGTTGAGTATCTATCTTCTTTATTTGCGAGGAAATTTTGAATTCAGTCTCTTTCGGACATGGATATGGCACTTTCTACGATTTTAACTATTCAACTTAGTAAAAAAGTGGCATTAGGGCACCTCAAAGTTAATCAAAACAATGAAAATGTGAAGGGTAAGAGAGTAATATGTAAAAAAAATGGCATTAGGGCACCTCAAAGTTAATCAAAACAATGAATATGTGAAGGATTAGAGAGTAATATGTCAACAACTTCATGTTTCTCCACAAATTCTTTCAAAAGATGCTAGGAACTTGAATATAGTTATTAAAGCAAAATGTTCATGCAATCATATGGAAGAATTTGTGGAGAAACCATTGAAGGGGAAACAACTTTAGCATCATTATAAACCAATTAAAAAAATTATAGCTATGGGCAAGAGGTTTAAGAAGAAAATCAAATGAGTTAGGAAAAAGAGAAAGATTCACCATTACTCAAGATTATAGGAAATGAAGCATTCATAAAATTTGTTTTATGTTTAAGTTGACAAATAAGTAAATAACTATGCTTTCAGCTCACTACCCAATACAATTGTATTTCAGCTCAGCTGTGAATTATATATACATGTGCCTGCTACTGCAAATACTATCACAAATTGTTTTAGTAATCTATCAGTTAACAAGTTTAGGAAAGGAAGATTCCACTGTTGAATACATTGTTTGTCTGTGGTCCATACCCTAATGGAACACATTCATCATTCCCATGTCTTCAACTTTTAGCTCTTATAATCCCAATCCAATCCAACTTTTGCTATTCTGCATTACACTACCTAACTCACCCATTCTCCTACCAAAGAATCCACCCTTAAAACATAACAACAATGGAATTGGATACATACATATATATAAACCCTATTGGTATTGAAGTCTTCTTCACCACAAGTTGTTCTCATACTCCATGTTAGCTGCTTCTAGTAACAACTAGAAACTCGAACCTGAGAGCTCGAGAGCTCGGCTGCTGCTACTGAGAGACTCCCTTTCCTTTATGATATCATATCATCATCATAATCTGTACATTACATTGTTGCTTCACTGCACTTGCTCACCAATCAAGTCTAGACCCACCAGCAAGAAAGATATACCCTGAAACAACAAGAAGTAGAAATGGATGCCCTGTGCAGACAACAAGCTCCTTGCTGCTGCTGTTAGTAGCAGCAAAGCTAAAGCTAGTTCCTTTGTGTAAATCCTGTTGTGCTTCTTCTTCTTCTTCATTTTCTCCAAATCTACCAGATTTGGCACTGACACTCCTTTCTCCTGCTTTGCCTCTTTCTCAGCCAATGTCACCAAATCGCCCTCTGAAGACCGGCCAGACTTCTTGGTGACAACCCACTCGTATGCGCTACCGAGCTGAAATAGCCCCGAGATCATGGCATTGAATTTGGTCACCGACATGGTGTTCTCGAAGAGTAGGTAGGGGACGATGAATGGGAAGGCTTTCGGGGCTGGGAGGATATTGAGAAACGACATTGTGGCTGGGATATAGCATACAACCCATGCTGGGAGCTCGGCCTCTGGGACGAACATTGTCATCGGGAGGATTATGCAGAATAGGGTGAAGGAATAAAAGGGCAATATAAGTTTCCTCAAAAGAAAGAAGAGAAAGATCAAATTGAATTTCTTCCAAAAGCTAATCTGCACAAACCGCAACAAGTAGATAATGTTGTTACCAATTCAGCTCCATCACCATTGAAACAACACATACATATATATAGATTTGGCCTAACTACAATGGAACCAAATGCAACAAGTAGTAATTCAATGTATACCTTTGCTCGGATAATATCCGGCAAGCAAAGGCGGAACAATTGCATAGGACCGGAATGCCACCTATGTTGTTGTTTCCTGTAAGCTTCATAAGATTCTGGCAACTCGCATTGGCACTGTAAACACAATGAAAAGTAACCATTGGTTAATCCGAACACAACGAATATAAGTATATCTTGACTGTCAGTGTTAGTACCTCAACATCATTGAGAAAAATGAACTTCCAGCCGTGAAGATGGGCACGAACAGCGATGTCCATGTCCTCAACGGTGGTCCTCTCCAACCAACCACCGGCATCCTCCAATGCCTTTATTCTCCACACTCCGGCAGTTCCATTGAACCCAAAGAAATTGATGAAAACGCTATTCACTTGCTGCTCTACTTCGAAGTGGAACGACAAGTTAATGTTCTGCAACCTTGTCAAAAGGTTCTCATCCTTGTTCACAAAAGACCATCTTGCTTGAACCAACCCTAGTTCTTCATTACCCTGATATGAAACCAATCAACATAAGTATGTAACTAATGTAAGTCAAGTGAAATAAACATAGTTTAAACAATTTTGAGAACAATGTTGTCAATGCATACCTTGAAATGGGGCAAAGTTCTTTTCAAGAAATCGGGGGTGGGCTGGAAATCAGCATCGAAAATGGCGACAAATTGGTAGTCTTTGACATAGCTACAATTCATGGCGGACTTGAGATTACCGGCCTTGTACCCGTCTCTAATAACCCGATGGCGATACACAATGCGAGCACCCTCTTGCTGCCATTTCAGCACCTCCTCCTTGATGAGCAATTGAGCCACCGGGTCATCCGAATCGTCAAGAACTTGAATTAGCATATTAGACTTGGGCCAATCCAAATTGCATACAGCAGCAATGGATTGCTGATAAACCTAGTACAACATTCAACAAAACAAACCATTGTTACACACAATGTCTTAACAGAAAACAAAACAAACATTTGAAATTACCTCTTTTTCGTTGCACATGGGGATCTGGACAAGCACCATTGGGAAGAAACCACCCTCGCCGGACTCGAGATCGGCGGCGGCCGGGACCGGCTTGATCTTCTTGAATCGGATCCAGAAACAGCCCAAGCACAGAACCAGCCTGTCCAAGCTCTGAACCATGAACAGCAAGATACAAGCATTGGCCAGGAATTGGAGAGGAGGAGCAAGATAGTCCACCCGGAACAAGACCCACCTCGAGTACAAGGAATCGAAAACACCCCTAAACCCCAACGCCGCCGCCGCCAAGTAGCTGCCTTTAAAGTACGCCGCTACCTCGAACACCAGCAGCAGCACCGACAGCAACAGAAACAGCTTGATGAAAGAGTAGAACCGCCCCTTTTTCTGGGTCATGGTGTCGGCGTCGGTCCGGCCGGAGGAGACGCGGCGGCGGACGGCGGCGGCGAGGGCGGGCATTGCGGAGGCAATGGAGGTGAGGCAGCCGGCGGCCTTGTGGGCCTTGAGGAGGAGGACCCAGGTGAGCTGCTTGGCGTTCTTGTTGCGACCTCGGTCGCGACGCTGGCCGGCGACGAGGAAGTCGTCCTCCGACGGAGCCTCCAGCTCGAGCATCGACCAGTTGGGGTTCTCCATCTTGACCACCACCGGAGTCCCTCTGTGGGTCTCCTTCGTCCACCAATCGAACGACGGAGCCATCTCCGGCGCCTGATCTAACACACCCAAGTCGCAGAAAACAGAGAAGCCGAAAACGGAGGTCGAAGACGACGAACCCAGAAGCCAAAAGCTATGAAATCGATCTCATTGAAATGGAAAACGAGAATGTGGGTTCGGAGAAAGAGAAGAACCAGAGCAGGTAGGCGTTTCTTAAAATCAATGGAACAAATCAAAATTCAATCTTGAATACAGAAACAGTGGAGGCTACCGCTAAAGAAGAGTGAGTCCAAAAGAGCTCCAGCTTGCAACAATAACACCTTCAAATAAATTCACGACCAAATTTAAACAGATATGAGATGATGTTGATGGCAGCTCAACACGTCTCCTTAATTTTATATTATTATTTTCAATTCCAACAATACACATCGGTGTCAAAATCAAAATTGCCTACCTTCTTGATCCTGTTCCTGCTCGAAACAATTACTATGTTTTCTTTAACAACATTAATTAAAATGGGTTTTTTTTAATAATAATAAATAAAAACAACAATATGTATCTGAATTTTTTTTTTACCTGGTGCACAAGCAGGAACAGATTTTATATGTTCTTTTTTTCTTTGACGTTGTGGATTGGAGCATGTTTAATATTACAATTTCTGGGGGTTCTGTTTCGTTTTCTCTGAAACAAAAATTTGAAATTACAGAAATGTTTTGTTGTGTCATTTTTTTGTTTTTTTGGAAGGAAAGTTAGCAAAATGAAACAACAAGTACGAGAAAATGAAATTTTGAGTTGTGATGTAACCATAAAAATAAGCAAATAAGGTCGATAAATTTGAGGAATTTTAAAATAGTGTATTTTTGTTGTAAATAACTAAATATTGATGAGAGATGGTTGGCTGAGAATGGGAGAGAAGACCGAGTCTTGTCTAATTCTGAAAGGCAATACCGTTAATTAGGAATTCTAAATCAGTTTAATTTTGTTGTGACTTTAGCTCTTCGATTAGGAGCTTTTGGAATTATATGATTTCAATAATTAATCTGTGATATTTTTTGTTTTGTTTTTGTACATTGTGTGTTTTGTGATGAGCATAGAACCAAGTCTTTCGGATATAATTGTCCCAATCTTATGATTATCTAACTAATTACCATATTTGTTGTCGTAAAAAATCACATATTATTATTATCAACCATGTATCGAGATATACTATAACAATCACAATGACAAATAAACATTGTTATGTTCTCATTATAATACGTGTTAAAGTTGGTGAGGAACCACTAAAAGTTGTCACCTCATCAACTCTAACAATTTGGAGCATTCTCATTGCTTTGAGATCAAATGCCCCTTCATTTTCCTATCGTTACAA
>JAYMTF010003858.1:0-14308 GCA_036897485.1 Pelargonium nanum | reverse complement strand
GACAAATACTTTAGGGTAGCTATGTGTCGTGAATTTTTAAATTGGGTAGTCATCTGTTTGTGGGCAAAACCACAGGGAAGGTTTGTGTAATTACCCCTTTTATTTATATATATTTTTGTATGTTATTTTCTTTCAATGTACCTTCAATTTTCTTCAAAACTTTTTTTTTTGGTACAAAGATGAGAACAGAAACACTAGGAAATAGCAGTCACAGGGACAGCTCTCAAGAAACCAGCACCCTGGATGTCGGCCCCAACAAGCTCCACCACAGCAGCCGGCGCACTCCGGTAAACAGTGAAACGACTCACTTGGTCCTGGCTTAAACTAGCTAGGCCGTCAGCTACTCTATTAGCTTCTCGAAAGCAATGTGAGATCACCACGTTCCAACTACGATTCATAAGGGACTGGATATCAGAGACAAGCCCAGCCACCTCCCAACCATAATCAATTCTGCCAATATTGACCATATTTACTGCCAATTCTGAGTCAGCGTTACAATCCACCTGTCTCCAACCTTCCTCCCAGGCTACATTCAGCCCCGCACGAAGCGCTTCAAGCTCTGCAACAATTACTGAGTTAACTCCCAGCCAACCTGAGTAGCCTAGCAACCACCTCCCATCCGAATCTCGAAGAACACCTCCCATCGAGGCGGCGCCATTGCTGCCCCTAACAGCCCTATCACAATTGAGTTTGACCCAACTCACAGCTGGGCATTTCCAGATCACAGTATGATCAATGCGGGGAACAACGACACATCTAGACCCCGCTTCCTCACTAAATAACTTGACCTCCTCCATAATACACCAAGCAGGATTATGAGGAATGGTGTAATCAGGCTGAAGAATTAAGACACACCTCCATTTCCAGATGTTCCAGCAAGCCGCCCCAAAGATAAGGCCCTACTGGTAATCCCGCACTTTATCCCTCCTCCGAAGCATATTCATGTCGACCCATTCTGTGACTCCGACCGAGAAGAAGGCAGGTGTAAAACTTGCCGGCAAAAGAACCGACCAGACTCGCCGGGCCAAGGAGCAATCACGGCGGATATGGATATCGTCCTCCTCATGGGCGTGGCAGAGCTGACAAACAGCTGTTGCAGCGATTCTGCGTAAAACACGCAATTTACCAGATAGGAGGCGTCCCCTACGAGCTAGCCATAAGAGGTGACTCCATTTATGAGCTCCCGGGTTAGCCCAAATACGCCCCCAACTGTCATCATGCCGACCAACCGAACTCATAATAAGAGAATATGCAGATTTGACAGAATAGATGCCGCGTTTATCAAATCCCCACAAGACTTGATCAGATTTGTTGCATATAGAGGGG
This sequence comes from Pelargonium nanum, assembly GCA_036897485.1. Taxonomy (NCBI): domain Eukaryota; kingdom Viridiplantae; phylum Streptophyta; class Magnoliopsida; order Geraniales; family Geraniaceae; genus Pelargonium; species Pelargonium nanum. The sequence continues at coordinate 12,982 of JAYMTF010003858.1, read as the reverse complement.
AGGGGATAACCCACAACTCTGTCACTGCGAACAAGCCCAACATCCCATCCTCCCGAATCCAGAAAAAAATCTCGAACTGTCATACCAACTGGAATGTCTTCGTTGATCTGATCAGTTAGAGATTTCCCATTCAACCAAACATCATGGAAAAAATCAACAGATCTCCCATCACCAATTTTCCAAACAAGGCCATGTTCAATAAGTTGCCCACATTTTGTGATACCTCTCCAAACTCGAGATGCACCCACAGACGCTCCACACCTGCCATATTTCTTCCGCATAAGGCGGACCCAGAGAAGAGTTGGGTCCATGATGGCACTCCATGCCGCCTTGCCAAGCATAGCGAGATTAGCTGATCGGGTGTCCCGAATACCTAGCCCTCCCTTATTCTTAGGCAAACACACATCATCCCATTTAATTAGATGGATCTTCTTCTTCTCAAGCGACCCCCCCCCCAAAGAAAAGCCTTGTTCAAACTTTCAAGAGCAGTACACACAGATTGGGGAAGCCATTCCGTTTGCATTGTATAAGTTGCAACGGTAGAAGTAACAGATTTAATCAACGTGGCTCGCCCGCTAAGGTCAAGTGTTTAGCCTTCCAACCACTCAGCTTTGAGCTGACCTTGTCAATGAGAAAACGGAAATCCGAAGCCCCTATTCTCTTACAGTGGAGAGGCATCCCCAAGTACTTTCCAAGGTCATTCGTGCAAGAAATACCCAAGTAGCCCGAGATGCGCCTCTTCAAACTAGCTGAAACGGAAGGCGAGAACAAAACTCTAGATTTCTGTAAGCTAACCCGGCTGCCCGACATGTCACAAAACTCAGATATCACATTTTTAATAACCACCGCCTGGTCAAAGGAAGCACGAGCGAACAATAAGAGATCGTCTGCGAAGAAAAGATGTGAAACTCCAAGGCCGTTTCTAGAAACCGAAGCAGGGACCCAGGAACCCGTGGCTACCCGACCACCAATAAGATACTCAAGGCATTCCATACAGAGTATAAAAAGATATGGGGAAAGAGGGTCTCCCTGCCGGAGGCCCCTTCCCGGAGTGAAGGGGCCCGTCGCCTAACCGTTCCAAACAACTTCCATAGTAACCTCGCTGACAATAAACATTATGAGTCGGATCCAGCAAGGAGGAAATCTAAAAAATTCAAGAGTTTCTCTCAGAAAGTCCCAGGAGATTCTGTCATAAGCTTCTCCATGTCCACTTTGATAGCCATGAGACCCGGACCCTTTTTCTTAATACGGATACGGTGCATCAGTTCTTGGGCAACAATAACGTTGTCTCTCGCCGACCTTCCTGGAATGAAACTACTTTGATTCTCTGCAACTAAATCACTCAAATAAGGTCGCAGCTGGTTGACCAAAACTTTCGTGATGAGCTTGAGCGGAATACCACAGAGGCTAATTGGCCTGAATTGGGACAAAGTCACTGGATTATCAACTTTTGGAATGAGGACAATGTAAGTCCTGTTGAGATCTTTGTCAAAAATCCCCGTCTCGAAGCTGCTTCTTACAAGAGAGGTGAGCGCATCTTTTGTAACATCCCAAAATCTTTGAAAAAATCCGGCTTGGAACCCATCCGGGCCGGGAGCCTTCCAAGGTTTCATACCAAATAAGGCACTCTTAACCTCTTTGACTGTGATATTCGCACTCAGGTGGGCAGAATCAGCTTCATCAATAAAACGACCAGTCCAAACCTCCGAAGAAACCTACTGCACACCTACCTCAGGACTATAAACCTGCTGGAAATAGTCACGAGCCATTATTTCCAGTTGATCGGGGTCGTCCACCCATTGCCCGTTTTGATCTTGGAGAAGAGTAATCTTATTTCGCCTACGACGGTTCAGCACACTCAGGTGGAAGAATTTTGTATTACGCTCCCCTTGAATGAGCTTATCTTTCCTCGATTTCTGTTGCCATAAGCTCTCCTCTTGATCAAGAACCGTTCTGTACTTGCGAAGAAGGTCTGCCTCCAAACCCAAGAGATCATCTGATTGCTGCCACTGAAGCTTGCATTGGACTCCTTCAAGTCTGCGAAGAATGAAGCGTTTTCGGGCAAAAACATTACCAAAAACCGACTTGTTCCAGTGGAGAAGCTCCTCCCTCAGTCGGTCAAGGTAAACAGGCGAAAGAGAGTCCATGTCTTGGCCCCAACAGTTCTCAACTACTCTCCCCAAGTCTGAGTGAGACAACCACATGGCTTCGAACCGGAAAGGGCGCCTGCCTCCTCCCATAACAACCGGCGGTTGGAGTTGAATTAGGATGGGACAGTGGTCCGAATTAAGCCGAGGAAGGTGAGTGACCCCAACCTCAGGGAACATAAAGCGCCAAGCATCATTACACAAAGCTCTATCTAACCTGCTGAGAATTCTACTGGAGCCCGCTTGCATATTCGACCAGGTGAATTTCTGACCCGAAAACCCCGAATCGATTAAACCTCCAGCATCAATCCATCTTTTAAACAGGCTGCATCTCATCACGTTAGTTGCACGACCTCCTAGCTTCTCCTAATCTCCAACAACCTCATTAAAATTTCCAGCAATGAGCCAAGGGAAATCCACTATCTCAGCAAAGTGAGTTAGCGCTTCCCAAAGAAAACGTCGTTGCTCCCATTGGGGACAAGCGTACACACAAGAAATTAGCCAAGGTTGGTTCCTGCCATCAACTATTGCCAGATGAACCATTTGCTTAGCATACCCTACCACCTTAATCTGGCCAGCCGAAGCAGACCAAAGACACCAAATCCCACCTGCACGACCTTCAGCGTCAACTTTGAACCAATTATCAAAACCCAGCTTCCCAATTACCGAATCAGTACGAACACCACTAATCCGGGTTTCAAACAAAACAAGAAAATCCACTTTATGCAACTTAACCATATCCCGAACAGCACCAATTCTAGATTTCAGACCCATGCCTCGGCAATTCCAAAAGAGCAAATTCATTTCGAAACAACAATATTAGCTTTGGAGGAAATAGGGCCCTCCCGCCTCTCCAAATCCACATTAGCAATAACATTTGAAACATCTGTTAATGGAATTAAACCAGTTACCTGTTGGTGTTGAGCACTGAGTTGTTTCCCCAAGTTCTGAACCATACCTGGCAAATCATCCATTCCAGACCCTTGGGTATCCTCTAAGCGGCTCAAGATCTTGAAACCCTCCCCGATTCCCTGCCTAGAGCCTTGGTTGCGAACCCCACCTCCTCGGCCTCCACGTCCCCCCCCTCGGTGACCCATGGATCGGCGTTCAACAATTTTGGAAGCTGAGGGTCTCGGTTCCATCGTGGTAGGACGAGCATTGGAGTTGGAATTTGCAGTCTTGCGAGAGGTAGATGACGTATTAGTGTCATGCGCTGGGCCTGTTTGAGGGGCCTTCACTGTAGCATTGGGTTTGGCTGTGTACTGGGCAGGAGCACTGGAATTGGGCTCAACATCTTTAGTGGAACTTGGCCCACTCTTATTCCCACTACTGCATGGCACTTGACCATCACTCACTGACTTAAGCATGTTGACTGCACCTTTCTTGACACCTGGGCTCTGCTCCTCACCTTCAGCTAGGGCACCATGACCCTTGTCCTCCTCCATATCAGTTAGTGCCGAGAATCTCAAACCCGAACCAGCCTGACCCGAGCCTGATTTGGCAGCTGTCCCCACACTCGCAGCATTCTTACGCCTATCATTTTGTCGCGGGACCACCATCCAGGCACCAAACTCATGGGAAACTGATTTTCCAGACGCAGACATGCTAGCTTGAGCTTGTGGGGTAACGACCGTGGGCGGTGCAGCAACAACCCTCTGATCAACCGCTGCCGGCGCGGCGCTCTTCTCTTGTCTTTCAGTATTCACCCGATCCGGTTGAATGATAACAGGCGAGCCACCAACCGGATTTGCACTTGTAGTCCCACTGAACATACACTGCTTATCTTTGTGACCCATACGACCACAAGCAAAACAAATTAGGTGGAGTCCCTCATATGCTACCGGCTGCCAATAGTCATCCCACCAAATACTAGGGATCAGGGGTTGACTAAGATCCACCTCAACGCAGAATCTGGAAAAATGACCTTTGCTTGCTGATTTAGTGCAGACATCCACCTTGTGTGGTTTCCCAACGCCCCTAGCAACCTCCAAAAGAATGTCTTCATCATAGTAGTCCAAAGGAAGATCTGGAAAGCGCACCCAAACAAGTGTTTTCAAAATCGTATCAGCATCCTGACGGAATTCCTGAATCCATGGTCTCACCGTTAAATAGTATCCAAACACCATCCACGGGCCTTCCTCCATGACATGCTTATAGTCTTGGAAAAGTTGAAAGCGCGCGACATAGTAACCATGAGAAAACGGAATTAGGTCATACTCGCCTCTCGGATTCCATATACGGCTTTTTCTATCATACATCGTCTTAAGTCCCAGTGAGCATCCTAAGAGCTTCACTATAAGGCAGTCTTGCCATTGGATACCAAGCTTCTCCTTCCTACGCTTTGTGATCCGAACGGCAGGCAATCCATCCTTTTAGTAGTGCTCAACCGGATCATCAACCGAATATCTCTCTCTCCACTGCTTCAAATGTTCCTCTTTCTTCTTCTAAAAAAGAAGGAACTTGTCCCGGAAGTTCATGGCCGGGAAATCATCTTGATGAAGTGGGAGATCATCAGGGATCTCTTCTTCAACGATCCCTCCATATTATTAGTGGTTGCGCACTCTTCAATATGCTCGTCCATGGTAACATCTTCAACAGATGAGTGCTTCACCTTCTTCGACAATCTGGACAGCAGATCAGCTTCCTCGGATGACATCCCCTCCTTCTCGTTATCGTCCGAAACCCTAACCCTAGCCGTCGCCATCTCTCGTAATTTTTATTTATTAACATATAATGATCTATGTGTATGCTATTTTGATTATGTCTATATTTGATTGAATATAATTTATATCATGTTCATGTATGTGTAATTTAGTTAATTTATTAATGTTTATAATATTTATTAGTTTTAAAATAATGTATAATTTTAATTTTTAATTTTTATTATGGAGAATAATTATAATTAACCCACCAATCTAATTATGTTTTTAAATATTTTTTAAATACCGTGCAACGCATGGTATAAAAACTAGTAATAATATGAATACCAAACTAAACCTGAGAAGAGAAAACAATTAATGAAATCTATACATACTATAGAAGCGGAACAAAAAAATGAGATTTAAAATGCGTATTAGAGTGTCACCTCATCAATCTATTAATTCTGGCACACAATTTTGATTAATTATAAAACTACCCCAAAATAAGAAATTGTGTTATTTTTTATTTTGGAAAACAAATTTTAAATTCTATGATAATTTGAAAATAAATTTTACAGGATTTCTCGATGGAAATAATTTTGTTTACCTTTTTTATTCAATGATTTTTTAATGAAAATAAAAACATAGACTTTTTATTTGTTTGGTAGTTTAATTAATAATAAAAATACCAAAGAAAATAAACAATTTTTTGGAAATAACTTTTTTAGTATTTCTAAATGGAAATATTTTTTTTACCTTTTTTTATTCAGCTATTTTTTAATGGAAACAAAAAATAGACTTTTTTTTTTGGAAGTTTAAATAATTACAAAACTGCCGAAGAAAAATAAGAAATTGTGTGATTTTTTTATTTTGGAAAACAATTTTGAAAATTTTATGATATTTTGGAAATAAGTTTTTTAAGATATCTAAATGGAAATTATTTTTTTTGACGAAAATATAATTTTTGTTACCTTCTTTTTTATTCAACGATTTTTTTAATTGAAATAAAATGTAGACTTTTTTTTGTAGTTTAATTAATTATATATAGAACTACCAGAAAAATAAGAAATTGTGTTAATTTTTATTTTGGAAAACAATTTTTTAAATTCTATGATATTTTGGAAATAATTTTTGTTACCTTTTTTTATTCAACGTTTTTAATAGAAATAAAAATATAAGAATTTTATTTGTTTGGTAGTTTAATTAAAATATATATAAAAAATTACGTAATTTTTTAATTAATATTTTTTTATTAGGAAGCAATGTTTTTAGATTTTTTAAAGTTCTACATTATTTTTCAGTGTAAATATTTTTATTTTATATTTTTTTTAAAAGGTTATTTTATATTCTTTATGTTTTCTTACTATACGTTTACTTTTAGAGGAAACAAATAAATTTATTTGTTTGATAATTTAATCTGAAAATAAACTCTAATAAAACATGGTAAGTAATTATACAAAACTTAATATATACGTAAAGAAATATTGAGACTCAAAAACTAATATAAAATTATGTATGTTTTAAAAAAAACTATTATATAAAATTAGGTATGTGACTGTACAACCCTAAAATTCGAGATATCTATAAATAGGGATTTATATGTTTCGCCAAAATCAAATTTTATCGTCAGTAATCAGGTACGTATAACGTATTCTTCTCTTAACAGTGATTTAATGGCTTGATTCATAGCTGTTCCGTATGATTTATTTGAATATATAGTGTCAACTAATATATTATTCATATTTATTTTTTGCTAATTTAATAGTTTTTCTATTGATATTCTATATGAAATTTTAAATATTTTTGACCTACCAATAGGAGTAGTCGGATAATAATTATTACTGTATCAAAAAAGAGTACAATTATATGTATGTATATGTACGTTGATGAACTTTACATTTAATTACGTACTTTTTTTAATTTTATTGTGTAATTATATATTTAAATTTCATAATTTTTAATTATTCATATTTAAATCTATTATATTTATAAATATTAAATTTATGTAAACTAGTAAGCAAAGAAAAGGAGTTGAATTATAGACATCAGCTTAGGATTCTTACATATATAGAATTGCGTGTCTCAGTCTGTGAGATAAAGTTAGTATTTGTGTTTCATTACAATTAGTAACAGAGAGATTGTATTTGTAAAGGAAAACAGAGTCCTACTCCTAATTCACGCTTATTTTGCTGTTGCTCACTTGCTCTCTACTCTCTATATAAACCCACTCTTCTTTCATCACTCTCTCCATCTTCGTCGTCCCTATTGTGTAGCGTTTGATCATCAATCTTCTTCGCATTCTTCTTCCACAATCTTCTAACGCAACCCCAGGTACTGTTGTTTCTTTTTTCTTGTTTCAATTTCACCAAATTTAACTCTTTTGGGGCTTGTTTTAGTTCAAGGGTTTTGCTTTCTTGGGCTCCAAGGAAGGACCGACTTTGTGCTTGTAATTACTTTCTTGCTCATTTTCTGTGCAACCAAACACGATTTTCTTTATGAAAAGCTGAATATCTTCTTTATTGTTGCATTGCTTTTCTCGTAAGATTTTCTCGCCAATGCTTTCCATGGCGTAATTAGGTTTTCTGACCCTAAAATCATTCCATTGAAAACTAAGTGATCTGTGAACTTGTTTGGATGAACTTATGATGTAGTTCAAATTTGTAAAAAAGAATGGTAGGTTTGATCTGTAGATCTGAATTTGGGGATATATAAGGGCTATAATAAGCTTGACATATTTTTGAAAAAGATATTAATTGAATTTTATTTTAAAATCTTGAATGTTTTCTTTGTTTTCCTATTTCACTGATTTGGCAATCAATTATTGATCTGATCATACATATTATTGTGTGTAATTTTATTTCTTTTTGCTAGAAAATGTGTATTGAGTAAAAGTTAACTCAGTGACAATGCCTGAAATTTTGAAGTTGGTATTAATTTGTTAACTCATTGACAACTTTGTTATATTAGAAGTAGCTAGGAATTAGAAATTTGGTACTAATTTTGGAGTTCAAGATATTCAAAGATTGATATTTTCTTGAATAATTACTTTCAGCTACAATGTTTTTCTTGGAGTACCGAGTTGCTAAGGCATCGGAATACCTGGTGATCACTGGAGCTGGTATCAAGGACATAAAGCTCAGGAAAAAGAGCTGGGTATGGCCACGCCAAACCTGCACCGTTTTTGATGTAACACCGGTCAACTACACTTTTGAAGTGAATGCTATGAGTTCTGAGAAACTGGCATTTCTCCTCCCTGCTGTTTTCACGATCGGCCCACGAATTGAGGACGAGGAGAGCCTGTTGAAGTATGCCAAACTTCTGTCTCACCATGATCGTTTCTCTAATGATGTCAAGGAGCTAGTTCAAGGTATCATTGAGGGAGAAACTCGTGTGCTCGCTGCTTCTATGACCATGGAAGAAATTTTCAGAGGCACCAAAGATTTTAAGAAGGAGGTGTTTGACAAGGTTCAGCTTGAGCTCAACCAGTTTGGGCTTCTGATTTACAATGCCAATATTAAGCAGCTTGTTGATGTTAGGGGTCATGAGTATTTCTCCTACTTGGGTCAGAAAACCCAGATGGAAGCAGCCAACCAGGCCAAAATTGATGTTGCTGAGGCCAAGATGAAGGGAGAGATTGGGGCCAAGCTGAGACTAGGGCAGACACTTCAAAACGCAGCCAAGATTGACGCCGAGACTAAAATTATAGCCACACAAAGGGACGGTGAGGGGAAGAAGGAAGAGATCAAGGTGAAGAGTGAAGTCAAGATCTTTGAGAACCAGAAAGAAGCTGATGTGGCCGAGGCAAATGCTGAGCTAGCAACTAAGAAGGCTGGGTGGGCACAGCAGGCTAAGGTGGCTGAGGTTGAGTCGGTGAAGTGTGTGGCTATTCGGGAGGCTGAGCTGCAGCAAGAGGTTGAGAAGAAGAACGCATTGACTCAGACAGAGAGGCTCAAGGCTCAGTTGCTGAGCAAGGCAAGCGTTGAGTACGAGATAAAGGTATTTTCAATCCTCTTACATACCAGCTGATGATATATATAATTGACCATATATTTCGTTATAGGAATAGGCGCATGTTCCCTCCCGTTATGGATTTAAATAGTGTATCCAATCATTGCGAGTATAATCAAGTTTTTAGGAAATCTCTTTGGGCCTTGGCATTAAGTTTCTAGATTTTATACACATATGTATACCTTGTAACTGTGGATGAATGAAATTAACAGGTGCAAGAGGCAAATTGGGAACTATACGAGAAGCAAAAATCTGCAGAGGCAGTACTATACGAGAAAGAAAAGGCAGCAGAGGCTCAGAGGTTGGGTGCTGAGGCAGCTCTTTATGCCCAAAAACAAGCGGCGGAAGGGCAACTATATGCCAAGAAGTTAGAGGCGGAAGGACTGACAGCTCTTGCGGATGCACAGGGGATTTACCTCCGCACATTATTAGAGTCTTTGGGAGGAAACTACAATGCTCTGAGGGATTACATGATGATCAATGGTGGAATGTTCAAGGACATTGCCAAGATTAATGCTGATGGAATAAGGGGACTCCAACCAAAGATAAGTGTTTGGACAAACGGCAATGGCAGTGGCAGCGGTGATCAGGATGCGATGAAAGAGATTGCCTCAGTTTACCGCACATTGCCGCCATTGTTAGAGACTGTGCAAGAGCAAACAGGAATGCTCCCTCCATCTTGGATTGGCACTCTCAGTGGTTCGGGTAAGCAGCTGGAGAAATGAAGTCGGCTAGTCTCTTGTTGGACCTAGATTTACGTATCTTGTGCATATATTCTAGTTAGCAAGACAAGTTTTAGTTACTTCACAAACTCATTTAGGTTGATGTTTAGTTCTTGATTAGGATTTGATATTTTCTTTACTTATCCAAAATGTTTCCTGTTCTGCTACTACTATGGATATATAATGATACGATTAGTTGCTTGCAAGTATCTAAAATCATTTGTGCTTGTATTTTTCGAACTAACATTTACATCACCAATTTAGAAATGATTTCACTTGAATTGCTTGCACGTTGCCTTGCCTTTTTGCCTGGACATGGAAGTGGATTAGTGAGTGGTGTTTAATTAAGTAGAGTAGAGGACAATAGATGTATACCCAAATGGCAGCAATTGAATATGACTTCATCACAATCTAGTTTATGTTAGTAATTAAATAACTAAGCCAAGTCCATGCCGCAATAAAATGATAAATTAAGAGGCTTTTTGTTTGATAGAGATGGGAAGGATGTCATAATTGACCAAGTCAAAACATCAAAAAGTTTATATATAAAATTAAGTGACAAAACCTTAACAACAATGACATAGGCAAAACAATAAAATACTAAGCTTATATTCTTTATTCTTTCCAAGGTAGGGAAAATTTGTCACAACATGATTAAAATTCACTTATACCGACTCAAGCGAACTTGTAGTAGTGGAGCGCAATTTGATGGATTCAAACATTTTAATAATGTGTCACAACCTCATTAGTGACTTAGTTTAAGTCAAATAATTGTTAGTGTAGGATCCTTACTTTATATATATGAGAAAAAATGAATATTAAGTTTTATGGTTTCAATTTTATTTTGTGGAACAACCGTCATCGGGACGAGTGATTTAAGGCACTTGCTTCAATTGAGGTTTCAGATACGAGCCTCGGTTGTTACGCTTGCTTATAAAAAAAGTTTATGTTCTGTGGACTCTGGACTTTCACAGAGGCAGAAAATTATGGTGTTACGTTATGGGTGATATAATTGAACCGAAAAGCTAGAATATGTGACAAATGAAGCCTTTTACAAGCGCCATGAAGACTAGGATAACAAAAATCACCAAATTTTGACCTGGATGCGCAACACCTGCATGGTCTCCGTGAAAACTCACTTTACCAGATTTGAGACTATTTGAGAAGTGTTGGAGTATCTGGACGCTCTATAGTACTCCTCGACTCATAAATATCAATTGTTAGGCCGATTATACCATATGAGACAAGAAGTCGGCCAATGTGTCTTAGACTTCTTACCAACTTACTGCGGCAGATCCTAGATGGGATTAGGCTCTATACTCCTCGACCAATAATGCTCATAAATAGATCACTACTGTTGTTCTCTCAAAGGAGGCATTTGAAAACTCTCCTAACATTGCCAAGTCTGGTAACACTGTCTCTTCCCCATATATCTCATGGTATATCGTCTCTACTCACACACGTGAGTCCCTCCATCTTCTCCACATCTATTTTTTTAGCAAAATATACATGTGCCTGCAACTTGTGTTCTCCAATTTCTCATGTCTTAATTAAAATAGATTCATGTAAAAGTAATAAATCTCGGGATGTGCGGTCCAAACACGGGTTGGAGAATAAGAAACCATGACCCAACCAAATCCCTTGCGGGTAGAAGATCATTTAACTAAGATAAGTGATGATATTGCCATTGTAGATATGGCTTAGTGGAAAAAGACTAATGCCTTATTGTGTAATATTTTATGGTAAACTATTGACCTAACGTTGTATATAATTTATAAAGCCTATCGCACTTGCAATCAAGTGTGGACAAAAGCTCAATCTATTTAGACAAATGATATTCAACGCTTTTATATTGTGGTATCTAAAATGGTTAGTCTAAAGCAAACAGGGGTGGAGATTTTTTAATTCATTCGCATGATAAAATCATTAAAGGAAGAATTTAATGCACTAATGCATGTCTCCAAGACTACTGAAGAACAACTAGATCAATGACACAAAGTTTTTATTGTTTTGGGCTTAACCACTATCGAGTCTAAACCATCCTTAACTTGTGATCTGATCTTGGTTAGTGCTTTTGTTCCTACTTTGGAAAACTTTTCGGCTCGTCTGCTCTAGATGTCGTCACATGAAGGCCTCTGTTCTTGTATATCAATCCGGCCCAAAACCAGAATAAGGTGGTGGGCATAACAATCACAACAATTATAGAAAAAGCATTAGTGCGCTTACTGCTGCAAATTTGGTCATATCAGGGACAATTGTTTCAATTTACCTAGGTGTAGCCTCAGTCTCGTGCCACACATATTTCTTAAGGTTTTAAAGTTCCAAAACTTGTCGAAAACACGGATCCTTCCATCATGTTAACGAGTTGTGACTGAGAAATACCTCCAATTATTACATAGCTTCTAAACATACTTTATCATCGGTTGCTTATGTTGTTAACACTGATAATTTTGTTACTTGCATTTCTCAATCATATTCTCTTGGTCATTGGGTCGTTGATTCTGGGACATCAAATCACATTTATGTTAATAAAACTCCTTTTACTCATATGTCTAGTTCTGCAAGTCTTCCGAGTGTAACTCTTACAAATGAGTCCAAGTATGAGGGTAAGGGCCTTGGGGTTGCCAATCGTTTACCATAATTGTCTTTACATTCTATTTTTTTTTTTGTTCTTAGATGTCTTTTTAACTTGATATCTGTTAGCACGTTAACTCAAACTTTTAACTGTTTTGTTATCTTTTCTAATGATATTATTTTTTGTGCAAAATTGAGGTACATATGATTGATGTAGAGCTTAAGTCTTAAGGGTTCTATTATCTTCACATGCCTTCATCTCCAGTTACATATACCTTCCCCGAGTCTCCTCTTATGCTCCACATCGTTTGAGACACTCAAGTCTATCCAAACTACGACGTTTGGTTCTTGTTCTTTCAAACCTATCACCTTTGTAATGCGAGTCATGTCGATTAGGTAAACAAACTCGAACATTGTTCCCAAGCGTCCTAATAATCGAGTTGTGTCTATTTTTGAGTTAGTACATAGTGATATTAATTAAGGGTCCTAGCCGTGTCATTTTTTTAGGTTTAAGATATTTTGTTACATATGTCCATGATTACTCTCGATGCAGTTGAACTTTTTGAATGAAACAATAGGGAAATTACAGATGGCTACCCTGAACTAAACTCTTTTTGCATTGGCTATCCCTAAACTAACTTTTGTAACTTTGGGCTTCCCTGAACTAACCATTGCCCATTTCGTCAACATTTTCGTCAGTTAAAATAGCAAATGACCAAACGGCCCTTTAAACCAACACATGAAATATGGAAATTTTGTGGTGCAATTTTGTGTTTGTTGTCTGGGTTTGAGTATGTGAATGATAACTCGTATTTCATACGATTTATCTTAACCTAAATCATGCTAATTAAGAGCATTTTGATCTCAATCTTCATCATTATCATCAATTTTG
>JAYMTF010003857.1:0-14309 GCA_036897485.1 Pelargonium nanum | reverse complement strand
AAATATAGGTTGACACATGTAAAAAATTCGAAGCGCCACGTGTCACTCAAATAGGTTGTGACTTTCCTATTATATATATATATAAGATTTGAAGAAGCTAGAAACTATTACATACAAATCTAGAATTATCATAAGATGGATGAAATCATAAGTTCCCAAAACCTTTAGGATCTTTCACAAAATGTAGGGCAAATCTTTGGGTTGAGTCTTGAAGATTTGTGCTTGGACTTGCATTTTTGAGCTCTTATGAACGTTATCTATTTTGCACATGACAATCAAATGTGCAAGTCTTATATTTTTCTAATTTACTCATAACCTTCTGAGTAATTTTACGTTAGTATAAATTGCCTTTTCGTCATTCATTGAGACTTTTTGTGTCACGTATATTCAGTCTGCGACACATAGTTATCTATTCCGTGCATTTTAGATAATATTTTTTTTATATAATAAACTATATTGTTTTTTATTTTATTTAAAATTATATTGTTTTTAATGAAAAATGATCCAAATTAGTCTCTAAACTATCCACTTACAATTTTGTAGTAGAGTTAACAAACAAGCTCTAAACACCCGATAAAAAAAGACGATATATAATTGGAGGCTTAAAAATCAACCCAACCAAAGCTACACACAATGGCTTGAACTTCCACTACTAAAAAATCAATCTTATTAGTAGGGTTTGACTTCCACAATTTTATGTAGCACATTTTCTGTTTATTTTTTCAATGTGGGATAATACCCACTTCAACATAATTATTATTTTTTAAATCACTTCAACATAATTAGTTAAAAATATCATTCTCAATTCTTTTTTATAAAATTATAAGTAAATAATTTTGATAAAAAGTAAATAAAAATTAAGAAACACCATTTAAAGAAGCGGGCTTTACATGTGGGTGACCAGAATAGATCCAAGTCTGAAATCAAGCCGCAAGAGAGAGAAAGAGCGCCGAGTCTAGAGGCTTGACTGATCAGTGATCACTGATAATTATCGGCGCTCCGGCAGGATGCACAAAACCGCCCAATCATGGTTCACCGGAGGTCCGAGCAGTGGCGCCCTCGACGATCCGCAGAAATCTACTTCTCTGCTCGCCGACTGGAACGCCTACGCTGCTTCTCAAGATCCTGATTCTTCCTCTACCGGTTTCGATCTCGAAGCCGCCGTCCGTACTGCCAACGACAAAGTCACCGGCACTTTCAGCGTGTAACGTTCTCTTCCACTCTCCTTTTCTATTAATTCGTCTTTCAATTATTCGAAATTGTATTTGGGGTCAATGCAATCACATTACTGCATATAGTTCAATATTTGATCGTTGAATTGAATTTCACTGGGCTATATGTATTAATGGTTGAAACAAGCACGGAGGTAAGAGAAGCCTTTAGTGTGGAAGCTTGAATTGCATGTTAGGGTTCATCAAGAGCATGCGCTTTAGTCCTATTAGCATCACTTTTGGGGGTTTAATTGTTGGATACATTTTGTAGCTCAAGGCAAAATTCTATAACCCAAGCATTGTTTCTGATTAAACTCTTTGGTTTGGGAGGAAACTGGATTTATGAATTGAGAGACATTATGTTGTAATTTTCCTCCCCTAATTACACTAGGCAAATTAGTTTCTTACTTTCATCAGTAGTCTGTTTTTGGACCTGTCTCTTACATGCTGATTGGATTTAGTGTGAGTACACTGTTTAGTTTAATTCTATGATGCAGGCAAACTATCCGTGTCGATACATATCCGATACTTAGATTCTTGGACACTCTCCAGATATGTGTCGCACACATGAATTTATGTGTCCCCGAGTTTTTTCATAATATTTTATTCAGGACATTTGTTAGACACCTTATGTGTCTCCCATTTATTGAAAATGAATCAATCGAACTCCTGTCCGACACTATAAAACACATCGATGACCTCGATGTATAACATTAGAACATGTGAACACACATAGAGCTCCACTTTATATTATTATGTTTATATTTCTCGTGCTCTCATATTTAAAAAATAACAAATTCAATAACAAAATAAATGATCTTTTTCTATTAAAAAATATATGCATGGCTACCTCTCTACATTCTTTGTTTTTTTATCCTACAACTTGTAGAAATGTCTAGATATAGAATATAGTGTTTACTATGCAAGTCTTTATATTATGCACTAATATATATTATTGAAGGTATTCTAGACGTGTCATGTCTTTGATTTTATAAAAATTGTGCGTCGCCATAGTCGTATCTCATATATCCGTCTCTATGCAACATTTTAATATATGGGGAATAGCTTACTGTATTTCTTAATGCCTTGATTTTTTCAATTAGAAATATAAACTTTGGCTTGGTGGTCACACTTTTGCATTTCATGTTTTGCACTAAGAAGTACAGACTAAATACCTGTTTTAATTACTAAGAAAAACTAATAGGAGAATAAAGTGAAGAAAGATAAAAGGATTTGTCGTTTAGTTGACCAAATTGGCAGTGAACTGAGGCTGATTGGTTACTTCTACTAAATATGTACAAGCGAGGGTTCAACTGCTTTTTTGCCCATTATGTTTGGTGATCCCAGTGAATAAAACTATAAAAGTGCTTGAAGTTGCTCCTTTTTGTTTAGGGTTTCACAAGGAGTCAGAGATATACCAGGGAACCTTCAGTCTGCCACCAGCAATGTCCCTTCTGGAAAATCTTTTATGTATTTTGGTTTACTCCTTGCCACTGGAGTGTTCTTTGTCTTTATTGCATTTACCATGTTCCTTCCTGTCATGGTGCTCATGCCTCAGAAATTTGCTATCTGCTTTACTCTTGGATGTGCTTTAATCATCAGCTCATTCTTTGCTCTCAAAGGTCCTAAGAATCAGTTTGCACACATGACATCTAAAGAGGTAACCCTTCTATTTGTGTTTCTCCTACTCTAGTAGATCTTTCTTTAATCTCACCGAGGATGGTTCCTATTAATCATATTCTTTTTTCCTCGTAAAAAATGTAAAATCTTACTCTCTTACTCTTTTTTTTTTCTTCTTCCAGAGGCTACCTTTTACTTTGGGATTCCTTGGCACAATGGTGGGAACTATATACGTCTCTATGTTTCTTCACAGTTATGTTCTTTCTGTGCTCTTCTCTGTGTTACAGGTATTAAGCCCTCCATTCCAGCTTGTTATTTTTGCTCTCTCTGTCTATTCTGGTACATGCACTGTCTATTGAACTTTTTGGGAATTTGGCCTTATTTAGTATTGGTTCTGGACCTGGTTCTGGAAATCTAAAGTGTTTTGTTTCTCCAATTAAAACAATATTTGTGTGCTTTGTTCGTTCTGGATGAGCTGTCTGATTGGTGCATTTGTAGATTGGCACTCAACATTCTGGGTTGTGAAGCCAATTTGTGCATATGATGTTTTTATTTATCAACTGTCTAGATATACACGAATATATTACTAGCCTATGACTCATTTTTGTTCTGGAACATTTTTTTGAAGCAATAAATGCACACTCCTCTTTGTGATACTACTGATGTGGTCTGGTGTTCATATATGCTGTTGCCATTTTAATCATATCCTCCCAGCCTCATATCCTGTAGTTTGGTACTTTGTCAGAAGTACCCTCTGGAAATTTTCTTAGAGTTCCAAATCTCAGGCCGGGTCCAAATATTTATTTTGGGTTGGCAAATGATTTCTTCTCGAAATAGTGTATAATTACAGGGAACAAAGAAATGAGTAAGTTATTGCTTCCTTCCCACAGCCTCGGGGCCTGATGGCCCTCCCTATAATTGTCATGAGTCCAAAATTAGAGTAAAGCCTGGAGGACTGGCATTATCTATTTTCTTCTTTCTGTGGCTCATCAGTGACTACATAATGGGAGATAGTCTTCCCCATCCAGAACCCTCGACCCACCCTTCTCATGCGTAACTACTGTGGCTCGGCTAGTTGAACCATCTTCCTCCCACATCAAATATTCTATTTTCATCAGTTTACAATTACTGTAGCTATATAGTATTCTATTTGAATATTGAATATACCGATTTGTATTTTGCATCAAATTACTTTGTGCGTTTGCAAATACTAACAACTATGCTTTTCTAATCTTCTCTAGGTTCTTGCACTATCATACTATGCCCTTTCCTACTTCCCTGGAGGATCTGCTGGTCTGAAGTTTCTATCTTCAACTCTAACTTCTTCAATACTGCAATGTTTCGGTAGGTGACAAAGATGCCGGGTTTTCCTAACCTCTCGACCATATATTTTGGTGTTCATACACACCACTGTAGGACGTGTAATGTGTTTAGAATTGTTTGAATATGCTATGAAATTGAAAACAAACACTAATGTACAAGAAGACGGATGATTCAAATACGATTCGTTTGGCAGCAAAACAGAATGTGCATATTCAATTACACAGATGAAGAAACAGGTTAAATATTGCGCACAAAATGTTACTGAATCATTTACCGATCCAATGATTTTCGAAACATAACAAACAGTGTACAATGATGATCATGCTAGCACAGAAGATCCTGAAAATGCTTGCATGATGAGTTTTTTTCACTCCATCTTGTATGCATGAAGAAACAGGCAGAACTCTGGAGCTGTTGCATAATTCACCGTAGAATAGTACCTGCTCTCGGTGCTGTTCTCGCTCTCGGCATCACCGCCACCGGTGCTGCTACCGCTCACACTGCTGCCACCGCCAACACTGCTACCACCATCTCTGTCACACTCTGCTTCCGCGGGAGCTGCACCGGGCTTGAAAATGAACAAGCCCCGGGCGGGGATAGTGTTACTAAACAGCCAGTCGTGCACGTCCCAGAAGACCTGCACGGGCTGTTTATGCACCAGCACGGTTTGGTTGCCCCTGAATTTCCACTGCAAGTTTTTGACCTGAATCAGCACAATCCCATCTATGCTAATCCACATTTCAGGATCTTTCGACGACCCGGACGTCGAGCTCTCTACCACGATGTCGTTCTCTTTTCTCCGCTCGTCGAACTTGGCTCGGGTGGAGAAGCTTTTCTTGGCAAACACATTCTCCTTCTTGTGGAACATTATGGCATCAACGACCGCTGGCTTGGCTTTGGTTTTCTTGTAAGCCTTCCTCTTATTGTCTCCCAATAACAACACAATCTCTTCCTCGGAAACTAGAGCAACGTAGTAGTCGGAGCTCGGCTCGGGGCTGCCGGAGAATTTAGCCGACCGGAGATCCCAATGTACCTCCACTTTATGCCCGTCAACCTCGCAGTACTTGGTGCCTTTCTTGCTCCAGAAATGCCAAGGTTTAAGGTCGATCTTGCAGGAGCAAAGCCACTCACCTTCGAGGCTATCGAAGGCTATCGAAAAGGTCTGGTTCATAAGGTTCTTGCTCCACACAATGGTCACGTATCTGCAGTGTCCTCCAATGGTGGCCTGGTACACGCATGTCACCGTGCTCTGTCCAGATTTATCGTCCGCCAATGGCGATCCTTTCACCGGATTTTGAGAATTCATCGTTCTCTTCTTTAATTTCTCCTCAAGATCCTATCTTTGATCTATAATCTTGAGGACAGTCACAGCGATGAATATCAAAGAAAACACAGCATTTTGATGGGAATGAATGGAAAAGATTGGATTGGATTGGATCGGATTGTGTCGTTGATGTCACAATGGAATGGCCGGAGAATGGTCGCCGGGATCTCGTGGAAAAGATAGAGAGAGATGATTGGGAGGAGAAAGAGAAGATGACTTTGTTTTTTTGCAGAAATGGAAAATTCTGAATGCGGAGGCTGCAAGCCACAGGTGAGCGCAGTTTTCTCATTTGATTTTACTATAAACAGATTGGTCTCTGCCAATTCAAATTGGTCTCTACACACACTCTCTCATTTATATAATTTATATTTATAATATGGGCTGTGTTTACTATTTAGATATAGGCATTGGACAATTTTGGTGTGTTCAATTTGATGTAAATTGAGCCATTTTTAAGGGGTATCCTTAATTAAGATCATTGCGTCAACAATTTTCATGTTGTGTTCGTGTTTGGTCATATTGCACGATTACTAGACGTGTCGTGTTTGTGTTGGGTTGTGCAACGACGCACACAACCTCCGGCACGACACGAAGAGAGACTGATTCGATTCAACCAATATGGAGTCTATGGTGATGGAACAGCACGTTCTTTGATTTATAGAGTTCAAATTCCAATGTAGACTTAAGGTTGGGAAGCTTGAAGGTCTGGCTCAGGTCATGACCCTTCATTTCCCTTCACTTGGCTACCTATTTAACCCAATTTACAGATCCTGCAAAGAACAGAGATATCTGGTCATTAAAATTTAGATGGTGAAGACCAAGAAGCTGAGATGGATACAACACTACAACAACAAACAGAAAATATTGCTGGTTGGTGAAGGAGATTTTTCATTTTCAGCTTGCTTGGCCAGAGCATTTGTCTCTGCCTCCAACATGGTTGCCACTTCACTTGACTCACAAGGTATTGATCTTGCTGATATATATATATATATATATATATACACGTATACATTCTTGGGCACTTTTTCAATATAAAATTGTGTTGCATGATCCATGTAGAGACCTTACTTGAAAAGCATTGGAGCAGTGCACAACACTTGGAACAATTGCAAGACAGAGATTGCTTGGTGTTGCATAGAGTTGATGTGCACAAAATGAACAGACACCGCAAGCTCAAGAACATGAAGTTCGATGTCATCATCTTCAACTTTCCCCATGCCGGCCATGTTTCTTGGCTCTGCGAGAAAGACGAGGAGCTTATTGAGTAAGTCCCATACAACACAAGTCTACAACTTTTTTTAGTCTTTTTTTTTGTAGTAATTAACGTCCATGGATCAATGCAGGATGCACAGGGAGCTATTAGGCGCGTTCTTCAAGAATGCGAGCACAATGGTTGGCGAAGGAGGGGAAGTGCACGTAACGCA
Source organism: Pelargonium nanum (assembly GCA_036897485.1). Lineage (NCBI taxonomy): Eukaryota > Viridiplantae > Streptophyta > Magnoliopsida > Geraniales > Geraniaceae > Pelargonium > Pelargonium nanum. The sequence continues at coordinate 7,407 of JAYMTF010003857.1, read as the reverse complement.
CAGAGTGGACTTCCCGTACAGCGAGTGGAACCTCGAGGAGCTCGCCAAGAAGGCGGGTCTTTGTTTGACAGATAAAGTGGAGTTTTTGAAGGAAGAGTTCCCGGGGTACCATAACAAGAGAGGTGGTGGCATCAACAGCAACAAAACTTTTCCTAGAGGCTGTGCCTTCACTTTCATGTTCTCTCCCATTAAGGATCATGAAGACATGAACAAGCTTGAAGCAGCCCTCAGTGATTTAATCATTTGATTGAATTCAAGGCACCTTTTTTTATATTGATTTTGAGTGGTTCTGTTACATTGTGTTCTGACCAAATCTTGAATTTAAATTTGAAAGTTGAAGATAGGATTGACATGACAAATGTTTTAACTCTATCTGTAACAAACCAAACCAGTTTCCTAATGTAATCAGGAGATCAAGGACTTAACTTATTCCTCACAGTTACAACTGATAAACCTTATTCCTCACAAAAATGCATATGTACAATTGATGGTTGCAAAAAGTACTTTGGTTCTGGCTAGAGATTTTGTGAAATGACAAGGTCTCCAGCTAGTCCAACCAACCCTTCTTCTTCTTCTTCTTCTCCATCTTTTTGGTCTTCCACTTCAGTTTTGGTCTCTCTGCTTGTTGGTGTGCCACTTATTGTGCTCTCAGTTTTTGTTACCATCCCACAAGCCTATTCCAATGGCTTCAATCTTCTCTGGGGTTCTTCTTCTTTTGATCCGAATGACACCAAACTGTTGCCTCCAGTACTGGTAACAATTTTACACATCTTTTTGTTATGTTTGTTCAAGTATGTATCATAGTTTTTGATTGATTTCTTGTATTGAACTCTATCAGAATCAAGAGCAGAACAAGAATGGTGGTATCATTGTCTCAGCTACTGTCCTTAAAACAAGTTACAGCAAGTTAGAGAGGATTGAAGCTAGTTTGGCCAGAGTCAGGTCTTCCATTAGAGAAGCTGCTCTGGTTAGAAACTCAACATCAGTTCATCAAGATCCAGATTATGTTCCTCGCGGACCAATTTATAGAAATGCAAATGCTTTTCATAGGTATATATATCTATATATAACAGTGTTACAATGTTATTTGTTCCTATTTGGGGTCACAAGTAATATGTACTGAATTGATTGAGCAGGAGCTACCTAGAAATGGAGAAGGTTTTCAAGATTTACGTGTACGAAGAAGGAGATCCCCCAATATTTCATGATGGTCCGTGCAAGAACATATACACTACGGAGGGAAGGTTCATCCACGAGCTCGAAAAAGGCAACGCCTTTAGAACAAGAGACCCCGACGAGGCCCTAGTCTATTTCCTTCCATTTAGCGTGGTCAATATTGTTGAGTTCCTCTACAAGAATATTGCTACTAGTCATACCAAAAGTCTTGAACACACTGTCGCGGACTACATCAACATCATCTCCAACAGGCACATCTTTTGGAACCAAAGCAGCGGGGCAGACCATTTCATGCTCTCCTGTCACGATTGGGTAATTAGTAAAAATCTGCTATATTTCAAGCTAGGGTATGCAAGTGCCTACCCTAGCCCACCCCCTAAATTGTACGAGATTGTTTGATTCATATTATGTGTGTGTGTGTTTGCTCAGGGTCCAAGAGCATCTTCCTCCGTCCCTCACTTGTACAACAAGTCCATCAGAATACTATGCAACGCCAATGCCTCTGAAGGGTTCAACCCTTCAAAAGACGCGACCCTGCCTGAGATAAATCTCCTAACAGGGGAAATAACAGGCCTCGTAGGCGGTCCTCCCCCGCCCAAACGCACCACTCTAGCCTTCTACGCGGGGCGGACACACGGAGACATCAGGAAGTGGCTCATGGAGACATGGAAGGGAGACGCGGACATTCTATTGTATGACAAGTATGTGCCTAAGGGAATGTCTTACGCCGAAATGTTGAGGAATAGCAAGTATTGTCTGTGCCCTAGTGGATATGAAGTGGCAAGCCCCAGAGTTGTGGAGGCAATCTACACAGAGTGCGTGCCGGTGCTGATCTCGGACAGCTACGTCGCGCCGTTCAGCGATGTGCTGAATTGGGAGGCATTTTCAGTGCAAATACAGTCCAAGGACATACCAAACCTCAAGAAAATATTAATGGGGATTAGTGAGGAACAGTACTTGAGGTTGCAGAGGAATGTGAAGGAGGTGCAGAGGCATTTTGTGATCAATGAGCCTCCAAAGAGATTTGATGTGTTCCACATGACTCTTCACTCTTTGTGGCTCAGGAGAATGAATGTTCACATCCAAGATTGAGTACTAATATATTGTTCTGATTTCAATTTCTTGTACTGCTTCTGTTTTTCTTGGAATTTTTTTCCATTTTTTTTCAACTGGATAGATTCAATGTGTAGTCATTATACAACTATTGTCTATTTTTAAAATTCAATCTGTTAGCTAAAACTAATATATAAACATATTCTCACATGTTTCGGATAGGTGATAAAGTTACTATTAATCTCTCTCTTGTACATGTAGTTTTTAAATAACACTACCTCAACTATTCAATCTTATGACCAATGCCCCAAAAACTCAATTTTCCTTCATTTAATGAGAATTATGTTAGTCTCCGTTAGCTTTAAGCATGTGCACGACACATGACTTCAAATGAGTTGGTATTAAATAAAGAAACTATTGTGGCATTGGTTTTCTTGTATCATGTTGCAATATGCTCCCTTTCCATACAACACTTCATCTAGGGTCTGCTCATCAGCTATGCCCATTCCGCAAAATGCTCATCAGCTCGCCTCAACGAGTTCCAACAGATCCTTCTAGTGTCCATCCGTATTCTTGCTTGAGAGAACCTTTTTCCAGGATCACATATACGGTCAAGCTTCAGAAAAATCTTGGCATCGACCTAGTGTCGTTATTCCCTAATAGGCACCCTCTACGAAAAAAAACTTTAAATTTTGGCTAAGTGTTAGAAAAATTGTGAAACCCGCTACACAACAGGAGGTAGCTCTCCTATTTAAACTCAAAACCCCACCCGACGTAATGAGAGCTGAAACCACGACTTTCCACACGAAGATGTGTGTCTTGACCATTGTGTCATCCCTAGGGATCGAGTCTTGTATTTATTTTAACAAATTATTATTATTAATATAAAATGAGTACTATTTTTTCATAATGAGGTGTGATAATATAAAGTTGTAAATGAGCTAAGTGCGTGTGAGGGACGGTACCACCTCAAAGAAAAAATAAGGAAGGCAGCAATTTCACACTTGTCAGTTGCCAAAGAGACACAAAAAGGCCCAAACCATTTTAAAGTCTTCCTCCCAAATATCACTCCATATCATTCCACACTTCTTCTTTCTTTCCTTTTGTCACAACAACAACCATCAATCATGGCCTTTCACTTACTCATTCTTCCATATACTCCATATCCTACCTTTGATTTTTCTAATTTTCTTTGGTAGTAATGTTATGTCACATCCAAATGAATGGCTTATGTTGACAGGATTATGTACAAACTTGACGCTACAATAATTAGGATTAAATGATTTAACCCTTAATCAGGATTATGTATTGTTTTACCCCTTGTTAACATTCTTTTAATGTAACTTATTTGATCAAGTACAACGTGTCACAATATGTCACGTCATAATTTTTTTATACGTAATCAATACATGTTAGTTTGGTGGTCCTCGTGGGTCTGGCATGTAGGCCTTATGATGCGTTTGATTTATTTTTCAATCAGGCGAAGCAAAAACGACGCCGTTTTCGGTTGTCTTATTGATAACACCATATTGGTTTTAAACAAATCAAATCATACTTTCACTAAACAAAAACTAAACCAAACATTAAGCTAATTTGAAGAAACATTAAAAGCTGATTCTAACCTTTTTGAAGTCACAACCCACAACACTATTGTTCAGAAGTCCTCTTGTTGGGAGTACCTGGAGTATGAACAAAAATTATTCAAATGCAAAGCTAAATATAAAAGGTTGTCATTAATGTTCGAGTTTAAGGCAATATAAATGCCCCCCTAGGGGGTGGCGCAATGGTCAAAACACACATTTCCATGTAGGAGGTCGTGGGTTCAAATCTCATTGCGTCGGGTGGGGTGGAGTTTGGGTTAAAAGGGGAGAGCTGCCCCCTCTTGTGTAGTTCAATTTTTTGAAAAAAAAGCAATATAAATGTCACAACTACTGATTATTGGAATGTATAGAAGAGAACAATTGTTGCTTGATATATATTGTCATTCCTTGTCAATGATGAGGGCAATATATATGAGTTTTTCACACAATTCCTCACTCTCTCTTGCTTCTTCTCGGTCGCTAGCTGGAGCAATTTTTTAACTTTTCAAATCACTTACTTCAAGGAACAAAAATAAGATTTAGTAGAAAGTTTTAGTTTTTTATCTTATTTTATTTTATCAAACATGTTACCGATTTGAAGGATCTGCCTTGTTGATGTGGCAGTGACCTCAAGTTACATGTCGTGTTATCAAACAACCCGAAAAGCATATAACGTGTATAAATTCATTCGAATTGATAGGAATGATGTGTATAGTTAGTGAAATATAATTTTTAAGTGACCCACTTAGATTAAAAAATAATAATAGTTAGTTAGTAAAGACTTATTAGTTGACTTGATGGTTAGTCTAGTTGGCATCAATTTGTCCAAGTAATATCAGTCAATTAATTATTTTGTATTTTTGTTAAATTAAAATACAAAATTGGGTAAGAGAAAGACTCTGTTTTTCAAAATGTATACTCACTTCTCGTTTCCGGGATGGTTCACAGAAAGTGATAGACGCGGACATGACTCCACGCCTCTGCCAACGACTTCTTATTATATGAATTATTCATTGACCCAACATTCACCTTCCCAAAATACCCCTCATGCAACTTACTTATATAAATACATACCATCCTCTATTTTTCTCCAAAACATTAACAATTGTTCTCTTCTCCTCTGTTTTCTCTCTCCCCTCTTCTCATCTCCACATTTTTCGCGATATCAACGTCTGTATAGAAAGGCTTGAACTTGAGATCTCAGGCGATTTAGCGAGTGCTGATAATCAGGATCAATTTAACTAACACACGACAAACTCTTCAAAACTAGCTCTCTTTCATCCCTAAAAGATCATGAAGGTACGTGTGTATATTTGGGGTAAATTCAAATAAATACCCTGAATTTTATGCATTTTTCATTTAGGCACCTTCAATTATTTTTCACATAATCTAGTTCTCTATACTTTTAAAATATCAAATAATCAGTTAAGTTTAACGAAATATATCATTTGTATTTATATTTTTTTAATGTTCATGATTTTTTAAAATATGTTCACAGTGTTCTTAATTTTCAAACAAAGATTCATAGTGAGTTTTCTAACTGTTCATGTAAATTTTTCAGAAATATATAATAAAAATGATGTGAAACTTAACTGACAGTTTACTAGAGAGTATATTTCGTTAAATATAAACAACAGTCTGATATTTTGAAAGTGCAGGAAGTTACCCTTGCATATTTCTCCACTTCTACGTATTTACCCAATCATTCTTTGTTCTTAAAACTTACGAATTGATTGCAAATTGCAGCAAAAGATACTGATAAAGGTGTCGATGAGCGGGAAAAAGTGCCGGTCCAAGGCGATGAAGATCGCGGTGGGAGTTCCGGGGGTGGAATCGGCGGCGCTGAAAGGAGACGACAAGAGCCAGATAGAGGTGATCGGCGACGGGGTGGACGCGGTGTGCCTCGTGATTCTGCTTCGCAAGAACATCGGGTACGCAGAGCTGGCAAGCGTGAGCGAAGTGAAGCCGCCGGAGAAGAAAGATGATAAAAAAGACGACAAGAAAGTGATCGAAGCCAACAACATGGTGTGGTCGTACGGCGGTGGTATGCCGGTGTTTCATGTACAAGAGGTCCGGGACAACGGCTATTACAGGAGCGATCCTTGCTCCATCATGTGATCATCATCAATTCAGCAACAACTGAAGAAAACGGGACAAGTGGCTTAATGCGCTTGCTTTCTTTGAGGTCTCAGACTCGAGCCTCGTTTGTTACGCTTGCTGATAACAAAAATGAAGAAACAGAGTATTATTTATGTATGTATGTGTTGGTCTCAGCTGCACAACCAATTTAGTAGTTGTTTCTAGTTACTGCTGTGATCATTTGTGGTTTGGTCAGCTTATTCAGAATTTCGAGGGCATGATTCTCCTATTTTTTTGGGTTGAATAGCAAAAATTTGTAATAATAAATGTGTACTGAGTGAGTAGATTGTAAGTTAGATTATAGAACCCTTTTGAAATGTTATATGGCAAATTATAAGAAGCCTGCCCTTTGGTGTGAATAGATCCATTTTTATACTAATGAAGAGAGCAGCGATTTATTTGAAAATTATGTAAAGTCAAAAATATAAAATTACGGGATTTTGAATTGGGTAGTTGATTAACTTGAAACTTAAATGAGTCGATCGTCTAAAACTATATAGTTTGGAATTAGCGAATACTATAAAATTTACATTGTTTTGATACGACCGGTGTCTCAGAATGAGTGTCACGTTCTAATTGGTGTATGGTATGGAAGCACTCCTTCTTGCATGTCATGTTGTCCTTAAGAACCACTCTTAAACCATTCCAATTGATGTACAGTTCGGAAGCGGTCCTGCCCATCGAAACTGTCATGTCTACCTTGGTGGCAGACAGATACGACGAAGAGGGAAACATTTGCTCCCGCCTTGGTGGCCTCGACTTTTCCAAGAAAGTGAGAATGAAGGTCGCCTTGGTGACGACCACACGAAAGCAAGCGACAAAGCAGTTTCATGACTTCAAAGTTCATCCCCTAGAATTCAAAAATCAGGGAATAAGTCATTTGAAAATTTAAAAGGCCCTAGATAGCGCCCAAACAGAGAAAGCTTTCCCCAAACTAGGGAGGCTCATTTCGAATCGTAAAGGTAGATTGTATCCGGGCTTATCGAATGAAAAACCAACATGACCATGATTTGGACAATCTATAGTTATAGTGAATTTGGTGTCGTGATGATCCTTCGTTTAACCGTTTCCTTCGCATCCAAGGCACACTCAAAAGTGCAGGGAAAGCCGAGATGCATAGTAGATGTGTTCGATGACTCACATTGTCTTCTCAAGTAATCACAAAAGCTTCTCACTCACCGAATGAGCTCCGCGACCCACCATTAAATCTTGAAGTTAACCCTTAATCAAACCACAAAATTTGCATTTTGATTTAAATTCAAACCTCAAAAATGCATTTTGACCTATATAAGTAATGTGTTACAAAAGCCATTTTAATGTGTTGATAATGATAGAGGTTGGAGTTGGAAACTTGGGATGTGTGTGTAACACTAAAATTGGAATATTTGTAGTGGGGTTAAAGATTTTTTTGGTACCCAGACTTTTTTCGAAAACCCATTTGATACCTAGACTTTTATTA
>JAYMTF010003856.1:0-14310 GCA_036897485.1 Pelargonium nanum | reverse complement strand
TTAGTTCGGTATCCAGCGTATGGGGTCCCGTTTGGTTTGAAAGAGAGTTCTTTGGATTTCATGAGTTGTTGCTTTTAATTTCTAGTTCGGATTTAGGGTTTATTTTTATTTCCTGTCTTTAGTATTGGTTATTTTGCTTGGTGTTTAGGTTGTATTTTCGATTCCACTTCTTGGCGTTTAGCCTAATGAAATACTTTTATTAACAAAACAGAGAACTTGTTTGAAGAACCACAACAATACAACATCTGTAGTGATTGTTTCTCTAAATATTTGCTTGTTTTGTCCAAGAATATCAACTATTGTAGAAACTACCAAGATTATTAACAAAACAGAAAAAAAATTGGACTTACCGGAGACGAGAACCGCAAGCCGGAGACGAAGTTCCTTCTTCCGTCTTCGTCCTTCCGTCTGAGAAGAATGAAGAATGAAGACCGCTACCCCTATTGGAAATTATAGCCCTAACTTCAGCCCAACAGCCCAATGCCCAACCCATTATCCCAATTCCTAACAGCACATATAATTTTAATTCTCATAATACGGTCCATTCGGTCCTATGTGTTTTTTTTGTTTTGGTTTTGGACCGGACAAGACCGACAATATATATATATGAGGATCGAAGACCGAACCGGTATTAGTTCAGTACGGGTTCAGTCCGGATCAATCGGTCCGGTTCGGTCTATTTTTTCGGGTCCGCTCTGTTTTATGCCCAACCCTACTCGTAAAGTGAAGAATAGATGTTAAAAACAAATTACTGATACCCTGGCCTTGGAGTTGGAGACGGTAAAAGAAACAGAAATGCAATGGCCCAAGCCCAGCACAAGCACAAGCCCAAGAGTATCTTTATTTAAAAAAGTTGAGAATGAAGTCTATGGTCATCGTCTACACTTGCATCCAACACTAGTCTGAGTTCTATGTCTGTGCCAGTAATTAGGGCTTTCAAGGGTTGCAGGGCTCTGTTGGCCCCAGCCAAGTCCGCCTTGCCCACACCTCCACCTCCACCTCCACATACTAAATCCTCTCCAAAACCTCCTCCTCCTCCTGTAGACACTATCATAACCAGGCTTGTCCCCATTTCCCCAGAGCTCACCTTGTTTCTTGGCAAGCCCGAGGCCACTCGGACCGATGCCGTCAAGAAGATATGGCTCTACGTCAAGAAGCACAATCTCCAGGTTCATCTTCAACCACCATCTTTGCCTGATTTCATTTTCTGCATCTCTTATTTCATTTCTCATTACTCACATATATAATTGCTCTATTTTTATTCAATTCATCGCGAATGACATTGTTAGCTCTGTTTGCTGCATATAAACTAATGCCAACAGAAACAAATTATGATAAAAGTTTATTTGAATTGATTTTGTACTTTTCAGGTGTTTTAATCCCTAAAATTTGGGTTTTTAGGGTTGGATACAGTTTATAATTAGATAAGTTTTTTTCTTAATTTGCAAAAAACTAGTACTTCTCCTGCCTACGATTGCTGAATAATAACCGGAACCCAAAAACCGAGCTGAGGTTAACCAAACGGTTCGTTTTTTTTGTTTTTTTTTTTTTTTTTTTTTCTTTTTTTTTTTTGTGAACTTGTTATTAGACTGATTTAATAGTTTACATGTTTCAGGATGATTTACTTGTGGATGACATTTACAAACTAACATAATTTTTTCTAAAAGATAAACGGTTCGGTTTGGTTTTAACCCAAAATCAAGTTAATAGAACTAATAACTTATTTTATAGATTTGGTTTCGGTATGGGGGGGAGGGGGGCTTAACATCTTTCAAAATAAATCGATTCGGTTTGGAAGTTGAACAAATTTCGCGGTTAACTTACTGATCTCACCCCTACTCTGCCCAAGACTATTTATTCTTATTATTTTCTCTAAATGAGTGTACACTTTCTATGTTAGTGAATTATGAATGATTTGATGATAATATGCTAAAGAAAAGTTAGTAAGAACCACTTTATTTATTTTTAAAAATTTACGACCAAGGCACATATGGCCATGTGAGATGCAAGGGAAATCAAGCACTAATTAAGTTATTATTAACTTTTGTGAAAAATGAAATAAAAAACTGGTTTTGAGATGAAGGAAGTACCTAGTACTTACTAATGAAATGTATTGGGTGCTTCTACCTGTTTTAGGGAATGTTTTGGGTCCTTTTGGATATGAATTTGGATTGAGCTTAGAACGTTGAAGAGGGGATGAAGGTTTAATATCCTTCAAACTAAGAACCAAAGTCTCTATCTCAAAATAATTGTTCACTTTCCATTTTCTGTGAAGATTAAGAATGAGTTAGTTATAGTATGTTTTTTTTTCCTCTTGTGCTCTTGATGTAACAAACTCAAGGGAGCCATATTCATCATAGGCTGGCACTTTTTCAAATTATCTGAAGCCGTGTAGTTTTGGCCTATTGATTTTTGGTTGTTGAAATGAAAAAATAACGAAGTTTTAACAACCTTTAAGAAGAATTGAATGTTTTTCTGGCGTTGGTGAAACCTACTGCTCTTATTTTCTGATGTTCTGTTTATAAATATATGACCATGATGACTGATGAGTTTTAGTATGAACTTCCTGTCAATGACCATACTTATTTTGAGATAACATATGTGTAATTAGGTGCCTTGGTGAAGAAACATCTTCATAATGCTCTTGAGTGGTGTATTTAGCTATTTGGGTTGTGTTTTTACGTGCAGAACCCCAATAACGAGAAGGAAATTTACTGTGATGACAAGCTGAAGACTTTATTTGGTGGAAAAGAGAAGGTTGGGTTCAAGGAGATTGCAAAACTACTAACCAGGCACTTTATGGATGCTAATTGATTGATGCCCAAGTCTTTGGACTTTGTTGGTATGCTATATTCTCCCTTGTAGATGTTCGTACGCTATAGTTTGCATCAGTTTAGTAGTTGAACCAACAAAAAAAATTATTGGTACACAGGAGGGACTCGCGTCTGTAGTTAGTTGTTGTAATGTCTTGAACCAAGAATGATATAATCTGCACAGTCGCGGGTCGCCTGATGCCTCTATTTGCATAGCTATCCTTTTGTGAGGCTTCTATTTTTTGGATTACAAAATGCATATTCTCATTTGGGTTTTGAGTGAACAATGATGATAAGAAGTGCTCAAATATTTGCTCAACTTTTGTCATGAGCTAGTAAGCTATACATCAGCTATGAAGGTACTCAGTTACTTTGTCATATATTTCTGGCCACATTGACTTGCAGTGTAGCAATTGAACATTAAAAAGTTCCTCTATGACATACAAAATATATGATTGTGATGCAGATCACCTGATAGTACTGTATGGTAGATTCTCCAAGACAAGCTGTTAGGTTTCTAAAATAATTTTTAAGGGGCTAACTAATTTTATACTAGGGAAATTATATTCCTAATCCACATGGATTGATTGAAACATAATTTAATGAGAAAAATTTATTGGGTATAAAGTTAAAATTAGACTTAAACCAGGGATTTCTCTCTTGTTCTTTGTCTCAGGTAGGTTAAATTTGAGCTTTTAAGTTCATGAGCTTGTAACATGCCTCTGATCTAAATTCGTCGGAGTGGACCAGGTTACTGACCGGTTTCAGTTTGAGTTGTGGTCGTTAGGATGAATGTCTCGGGTTTAATCCTTTTAGGTTGAAAATAGATAAGTTGATCAAGATTTAGCCCAACTGTTTTTTTGTGTGTGTGTGTTTGTGTACAACTTCTTCTACGCTTATTTGTATGCCCATCGTTTAACTCAGCCGTATTATCGCACCAACAGATCGCGTGCATTTAAATTCGTGGAAACATCAGTGCTTGCTGGGTTAAGTGGTTAATCCAACTAGGCCGAGCAGGAAACAATATTGTAAATGTGTTATTTTGATTATATAATGTATTGTGATGCTCTTATTGTACATTTGTTTTTAAAAAATTGTGGAAACTCTATATGCAGAGAGGAAAAAGGCAGAGTGATATAGTGGTGGTAGTTGTGATATGTTTGTGTTTTTTCCGACTGATTTCTATGGCAGTTCATTGATCGCAAGATAGGCGAATTTCTCAGGGTAATTCTTCTTATCCTGCAAACATGAGTGCTAGAGTTTTGATAGGACCGATATTATTTTTCTTGAGTCCAAGTTCTTTTAAGAATCGATTCGATAAGTTCATTTAAATTATTTCATTGTTTTCATTTCTTCCGCAATTTTCTTTTTTATTGGTTTGTTATCTTGCTTCTTCAAAACCTAAATTAAATATTAAATTCTTCATGTTAAGGAGGATGTCCTAAATTTGACCTTGGGTCTTGAATTCGAGTCCCTAAAGTCTGCGCGAGAAAAGAACAACGTTAAACAAAAAATTTGGCGTGTGGGAGAAACTGTAAGAGTAAGCGGGAGGTAATCCACAACTTTTGAAGGGATTTTCTCAAGCACTGAAAGATGTAGGTTTGGAAGGTTTGAAACTCACTCGGAAGAAGGTACAAAAAGTTAATGTGAGGATTCGTGATCTATATAATTTATTTTATATCAACTCAGTAATCGATCGAGTCAAACAGAGAGGGAGCTTGCAGATGAAAAAAGAATGAAATATATGACATTGCTTAGAGATAAAGAACACTATTGGAAGTAGAGAGTAAAAAATCACTGCTGCGAGAAGAAAATGAAAATACAAATAATTTCATAGTTCAGCTTCGACCGGGAGAAAAAAAATAGGGTGGTCTGATTGAAAAAAATGTTGGTTTGTGGGTGGAGAAGGAGCCAGTTTTGAGATAATTGATTGTGTGGTTGTTAATCGGGTGGATCACACAATTAAAATAGGGAACTAATAGATCCATTCACAATACATGAGGTTAAAAAGGTGGTTTCTAGTATGCATCCGAATAAAGCCTTTAGGCCGGATAGGTTAATCCGACTTTTTAATCAGAAGTTCGGGCGTATAGTGGGTTCAAGGTGTCAAGAACGTGTATGGGTTTTATTGGAAAAGTTCATATCTTGGAAGATTTTAATGGCATTGATCTAATTACCTTCATACAAAAGAAGAAAGCCGGAAATAATGGGTTATCCCCAAGGTTGATCTTGTTGTCTAAGGTAATTTACGAATTTATAGCAAAAGAAGTTGACAAACAGGTTTAAGTAAATCTCGGTGTTTTTCTTCTCTCAAACAGTTAATAACAAACAACGTGTTTATAGAACATGAGAACATTTATTGGTTTAAACTGGAAAAAAAAACAAAGGAAAGCAAGTTGAGTTGACTAAAACCAATTGTGTTAATCTTTTTAGAGGGCATATCGATTTTGGTTTGGTATATATCAAAGACAAGTCAGATTTATGGATGTAAACCAAATTTTAACTTCTTCTTTTTTCAGGGTGGCCCGATAGCCGATAGGAGAAAATATAGTGCTTAAATGGGCATGCGGGTGGTCCAATAGAAGAAGATAGACTGCCCTAGTGGACTTGAAGGCCCAAAGATAGTTTGAAGGATAGGTGAAGAAAATTTGAAGCTGTGAACTTGAGGTTATATAAGGTGTAATACCAATTATATGTTGTTAGGATGAATATTAATATCAATGACAGTCGGCACAAAAAACAAAGCATGCAACTAGCCAACTAACTTTCAACGTGGCGGAGAAGTGGAGTGTGTTGTGTTGTGGTGCCCATTCTCCTTATCCGATGCATGCATCACTGTCAATAGGTGCTCACAATTAAATTCCATGTGACACCACTTTCCCGAAACGTAAACCGCAAGTCAAACCTCGCATTGATTCTTAAACTACTGATAGATCTATCTACTTACTACTATTTATGTTCATTTAAAAGAGGAAACAAGAAGGGATGATATATGAGTGATTAAGAATTGATTAAGTACGTTTAAGGACTCGAAAACAGATCATAGATTCAAATCATTGAGATTGGACAGAGTAATCTTCTGAAATATCACACTCAAAGGAACCACCCTTGCTAGCAGGGATTTCAAGGGCTTGTGCAGGTGAACTTTACACCTTAATGATTTTAAATCGTGATCAACCGTAAACTAATCAAAATAGATCCGATCGATTAATCGGAATCAATCAATCAGTTACAGTTACAAACCATAATTAGCGAATTGTTAACCGCCATAATTAGTAAATTGTTAAACCTCAACAAGTATTCAATTTCGACCCGATTACACTCAGGATCGGTTGGTTTCGATTCTTCGATTAATTATGCACAACCCCCTCACTTTGGGATCTATACAGGCGTCCACTTTGCCCTCCCTCAAAACCAGTCTCGCCAGCTAATACTATTACAAGTGAGTGGGTAACAAAGTGTTTGTTCTATAAAAGAAAACTGAGAGGACAAGAGTCACAAATTAGTGAGTTCGAATCAAGAAAAGTAAAAAAAATGACAATCACGACGACGGCGAGTGACTCCGGCGAGCACCTGCACTCGACGTTCGCTTCCAGATATGTCCGGCAAGCGCTTCCGAAGTACAAGATGCCGGAACAGTCGATACCAAAAGATGCTGCATATCAGATAATAAACGACGAGCTGATGCTGGATGGGAATCCTCGGCTGAACTTGGCATCGTTCGTGACGACGTGGATGGAGCCTGAGTGCGATAAGCTCATCATGGACTCCATCAACAAGAACTATGTTGACATGGATGAGTACCCTGTTACCACTGAGCTTCAGGTACGTACTATCTTTTTATAAGCAAGCATAACAACAGAAGCTCGAACCTGAGCTTCGTATCTATAGTTACTCAGTTTCAGTTTTTGTTTAACCCACGACCTCATACATGAAGATGTGTGTCTTGACCATTGCGCCACCCCCTAGGTGGCTTTTCAGTTTTTGTTTGGGTTTCGATCTTTCTTTATGGTTCGTTTTGCAGAACCGGTGTGTGAATATGATTGCCCACCTGTTCAATGCTCCTGTCGGAGAAAGTGAGACTGCAATTGGTGTAGGAACTGTTGGTTCGTCGGAGGCGATTATGCTGGCGGGACTAGCTTTCAAAAGGAAGTGGCAGGAGAAGAGAAAATCGGAAGGGAAGCCCTATGATAAGCCTAATATTGTCACCGGAGCAAATGTGCAGGTTAGTTTCAGCTGAACATACTTGTGTGTTGCCTTGTTAGAGTATCAGAGTCTTAGACTCAGTTTGTTCTTCTGGGCTAAGTTAACTAGATCGCGGAACAGAAGCAGAAATGTTAAGATTTTAGAGTTTGAAACATTGAGGTTGAGAACGAAGATTTATCCTTCTTAAAGATAAGGTTAATGGGTAATAACAATTGGTAATTACTGCTTTTTCATGTCAAACAACCTAACTCGACTTTATTTTGCAAAGTTTTGATAAGTACCAATTTTTTCGCTCTGTCCGTAATCCGTTATATTTAATTGAAAAATTCAATTTCAAGATCATGTGCAACTCACATTTTTATTTCCATTATTCCAAAATTACTTTCGTCTCTCCCAAAATTACTTTTGCAACTCAATTATCTGTCTCATCAAATGTGCATATGACTTGAACAAATCTAGTTTGTTGATTTTGTTATTCTTTTAGGCAAGATTTTGGGTTAACTAGCAGCGGTTAAGAACACAATTAATTGAATATTACTCAATCTTACTACAGGAACATTAGATTTCCACTTTTGTTTTGTTTGATGTTTCACCTTCTGAAACAAAACGTTCTGGAATGAAGACCGCTACTTAGTTAGCGTTTTCTGGTAACTTAACTTGTGGGTGCTTTTGATAAACAGGTTTGCTGGGAGAAGTTTGCTAGGTACTTTGAGGTTGAGTTGAAGGAAGTGAAGCTGAGAGAAGGATATTATGTTATGGACCCTGTAAAAGCAGTTGAGATGGTGGATGAGAACACCATCTGTGTTGCAGCCATTTTGGGATCAACCTTGACAGGCGAATTCGAGGATGTGAAGCTTCTCAATGATCTCCTTACTAAAAAGAACGACGAAACTGGATGGGGCACTCCTATTCATGTTGACGCAGCTAGCGGGGGATTCATAGCTCCATTCCTTTATCCCGAGCTCGAGTGGGACTTCCGGTTGCCACTGGTGAAAAGCATCAATGTTAGTGGTCACAAGTATGGTCTTGTATATGCTGGCGTGGGATGGGTTATTTGGAGGTCCAAGGAAGATTTGCCAGATGAACTTGTCTTTCACATCAATTATCTTGGAACTGATCAGCCTACTTTCACTCTCAACTTCTCTAAAGGTAATGCATTTCCCGTTTGGGACTTAGTCACTGTTAAGGCTCATCACCCCTCCCGTAGGTGTATTTAGTAGGGGACCGAACTGAAAAGCTCTTCCCACAATCCCAGCCAGTGTTGTCAGCTGAGCCACAACCCATTCGTTGTTGTTGTAGTCTTTTCAATTCATAGTTTTCAATCCTTATTCTACTTATGATTTATTTTGCAGGTTCTTCTCAGATAATTGCTCAATACTACCAGTTTATACGCCTAGGATTTGAGGTAATTTGTAGAGTAAAATTCTCTTTCCTTTAAAGTACATGCATCATCTTGCACTCTGAGTCTATATCTCAATCTTGTAAAGGGTTACAAGAACATCATGGAGAATTGCATGGAGAACGCGAAGTTACTGAAAGAAGGGCTGGAGAAGACGGGGCGGTTTGAAGTTGTGTCAAAGGATGTCGGGGTACCTCTTGTGGCTTTTTCCTTGAAGGACAGCAGCAAGCACACTGTGTTCGAGATATCCGATAGTTTGAGAAAGTTCGGGTGGATTGTTCCGGCCTACACTATGCCTGCTGATGCCCAGCACATTGCAGTCCTTCGAGTCGTTGTCAGAGAGGATTTCAACCGAACCCTGGCGGAGAGACTCATCTCAGACATTGATAAAGTTATTCAAGAAATCGACCAACTCCCATGTCGCATTGTAGCGAAGAGTGTCAAGAGTGCCACTGAGATTCAGCAGGAAATTTCCAAGCACTGGAGGGGGCTTCTTGATAAAAAGAAGGCAGGACCTTGCTAGATCTTCACTGATCTGTGTGTGTGGCTGTGACTATGTTAAGGTCTCTGCTTTTCTTTGTGTATGGACTTGCTCTGTTTTCTGCATAAAGTCACAATAAACTGCTGATGAATAAAATGCTAGAAAAAAATTTACTTGAATAACTAATTGCTGCAGCACTTCAACTGTTCAACATCTAGAATACTAAGTTCTAATTATGATCTCTCTACGTTCTCTAAAAAGAATTGTCCGAAAACGCGAACCCACTTTTAGTTTTCTTGAGTATAGGAATACCTAACTCTTAGTAGTTTATATCTACACAAATATTGGTAAGTGGACACTCGAGTAGGGACGGAGGGAATATATACAATCATTAGGACATAATTTGAGCCATCTATAAATAATCAACCAGAATGTCAAACTTGTATTGACAAATCATGGTAAACAGTAAGTAATATATAGAGTTACAACCTACAAGCCAAAGCTGAAGCTCAATAAAGAAGACTAGGAAAGATAAAAAGATAAAAGCTTCCTCCTTAGGCATTCTTAACAGCAACCGATCTCGCCTTCAGATTCAAAAATATTGCCCTGAAAATACCAAGCAGAATTGCAGTAAATTAGAATTAGAATCTTTCTGTGATACCATAATCAAAATCATCATCACGACAAAAAGTGACCAACTGATAAAAGCCACATCTCTGGACGCATGAAACTTAAGTAGGTATAAGATATTTGCTGCATTTGCAACATATTTCGCAAAGTGACATACTCGTCCAAGTTGTGTTCAGAACTTGGAAAAGTTAGGGGAAAGGAAGTTTGAGGAAAATAGTTGTTCAGATATTTTAGATATAGCAAAATCTTAATAACCTTTTCACAAAATATATCAAATACGATATTTGAGGAAAATAGTAGTTCAGATTTTTTAGATTTAGCAAAATCTTAATAACCTTTTCACAAAATATATCAAATATGATTCAAAGTGAAACCTAGCCCATCCTTTCTTTCCTGTGTATTTTCCAACATCTGAAGACGGGATCAATCATTTTCACATGCCCTTTGTAGCATATCTAATAGATGTGACCACAAATCCACATTACCATGGTCCAGTTTTGAAATCAAGCTAAATGTTTTGTTTTTATCAAGTTTTCAATACATGTTAAAAGAAGAAAGTTGAATGTTTCGGAAAGCAATTATACCATTTAATATATAAAACAATGATCATCAGATATGGCATGGGGACATATGGGATTGTAAGTTGGCTTCCTCAGTTGTGTCATTAGGAGGGTAATCAAAGTATGCTAGATGGATTAGTTAAAGGATTCACGGAGCTCACCAGCATGAACCAATAAAGCTCTGAAACAGAACACGGAACTGCAAAGGCATGTATGTATAATTGATCCAACCAACTATAGGCCAAAACTGCAGGTAATAAGCATCAAATTATTAGAAATCTTAATAGAGAACTCACAACCTCCTTGTCATATAACAAGACACAATTGATATTTTCATACCCTCCATGCAGTCAACTGAACAGATGGGTAATCTTTCCTAACTTTACTCTTGACCAAGCCCCATGGTCTTCCTGCAATGTCAGACTATAGCTTTAATGTTTCAAAATTGTAGAAAACTGTTTGATGCAAGTATTTTTAAAAAGTGCAAGATTGTGTTTCTGAGGACAACATTCAACAATACTGTGAAGCATCCATCCTCGGTAAGTAATGCCAAAAAAAATGCTTTTACTTCATAAACAAATACAACACTAAAAATAAATTTAATAAATGAACAAGTAAATACCTCACTGCCTTTATATCGTATGCTAGCAAAATAAACCACTGCATTATTTAATTGTGATCTGCCCTGGTCCTTGCTCTATCTTTTATTTAATTTTGGAGACACAACTGAAGTGTTGAGTTTGACGCAATTGAATAGGGGATTTGAGAATTCAAACAACTATTACAATGTTGATCAGGTGATTTGGTGAAACTAACAACGGAGTTTGTATACTTCATATATGGACCCATTGAAATGATCAAAGGAAAGTAGTCATTCCAAAGTCATTACTACAAAGATTAACCACTATCTTTTACCATCTAAACATCCATCTTGAATATTTCATTCTATAGTTGCTGGCTTACTCTAAATTCGAAATTGAAATCTCTTATTCTAAATCATTCCATACAAATGCATCTTATAATTATCATTCATAAAATTTACACTATTTCACAAGTGCTCTGTTTGGACCACCAATAGCGGAGGCAAATGTAAAATGGAAGGTATTTTTTCATCATAAATAGTTTTTCCCTCACGTAACGTAGAGGTGACACCTACAGATGGTTTACAATCCAATGATAACTATTGGTATTTCAACTAACATTTGGACTTAGCATTAGCTGAAGTGCGATGAGCTAGTTTTGGACTTATTATCGCATCATGATTTGAAGCGTGATCACAATAAGCAAAATATCCAAACAACAAGAAGCCCATACATTCATCTTTTGGCCTCAGATAAAACACATTTCAGATGGCAATTTGAAGATGCTTCACAGGCAGTTGCAATTAAAATTCAAAAGCAATTCTATCTACTTCCTTTCAAAATTGTGATTCAGTAACCACGATGTAACAACATAATTCACTCATATTGCAGCATATTTTAATAAATCGTGAAAACTAATTAGATCTGCATAAGTGCTTTAGCCCATATAGATGCTATAAATAGAAATGGTGTTTATTTTGACTCAAAAAATTCTTTGGATATAAACAACAAAGATCCTACATTTGGTTTGCTCTACATTCACTAAATATGAAGGCTTTTAGTTTTAGTAATTACGACACATCCTAATAGATAACTGAAGGCACTCCTTCGATTGGAATAACATATTTAAACAGTTGTACATTAAATCTATGATCCCAAGATGCTTTTTAAAAAATGCACATACCTTCAATTACCAAGCCATAGTACATCATGAAAAATATGTTGTTCCAAGGTGAAGAAGTTACTTGTTCCAGCAACACCTAATAATAACAAAGCTCCATCTATCAATCCTTGTTTAACAAATTACGTAGAGGCTATTACTAGCACGAGGGGGCTAGCATGAGAGCCTGTGTTAATTCTCAAAATTAGGCATCAAAAGTTAGGCTTACCTTCTTAGCTGTTGTTGTATTGCCTTTCTTTCCTTTGAAGATAATATCCATTAATTTGTGAAAGAAATGCCCAAATGGTCCAGAATATGCAAAGCCATACAGCTGCAACGCAATAAAATACAGTATTTATTTCTCTGAAGACTTAGTACTCTCGACTGATCTCAGCCCAGCCAAACTTCTCAGTTGGCCATAGTGATTCAATTCAATGATTTAGCTTGGACCATAAAATTAAATGAGGCTACAGGTCATAACTTCCTTTTATACGATTTTCCTACAATTTCTAGGCAACCAAATGCACATTATTCTGATGTCATGATGAGTTTTATAGCCAAGATACGTGTGTGGGCTATAAGAAATGTATGGGTCATTCAACTCCTTTAATCTTCATATTCATGTTTACAACAAAATTTAAGTTGACTTTTCATTTTCAAGATAGAGCTCTAAGGACATCTTCCCAAACACTTCATTGGGCAGCAAACAAAGATCAAGAGTTTGATGTTCTACCTTGTAAACCATATTATGTGCGTGTAAAGGAAGCATACCATAAAAAGAAGTATCCTTTTGAGCTGAAGCCTCTTGTTCCCAGCAATCTTCTGAGCAATTGCATCACTGCACCCAGCTAAAACCCCAGCACTAATTGCCTAAACAAGAACAACAACAAAAACAACAAATCATGACAAAACCCAGATCAAGTCAAGCCAAGAAAAAATGAAAAATACAGTAAAAATGAAAACTTTAGAGCTACCAACTGCTAAAAAATGAGAAACAAATCATGGGTATAACTCTAAACCTTGGTTCTGAGAGGGTGGGCTTGAAGCTGGATCATATATTTTCTCCAAGCATCTTTGGCGATATCAGACATGGTTGTTAGATTATGCAAATTAGCAAACCCAAAAGACCAAAAGTCTGTAACTCCAAGGAAGTGGTAGGTTTTTGGTTTGCTTGTGCAGAATCAGAGGGAAGGAGAGATGGTTGACCAACAACAAGTGGGCAAAATTGAAAGGGGTTGATACAAGAAATGTAGTAGAGGTATGAATCTTGATTGGTGAGATGACGTGGCAGGGGCTGCGCTGTGGCAGCCAAGATGGAACAATTGGAAATTGAGGAAGAATGGGAGAGAGAGGGGGATCTGAAGAAGACCGAGACATTAACATCAACAATACAATATACAGCGCGCGTTGACGTCGCTTTCCTCTAAACAATTTAGTTTTAAAAAATTTAGATGTTATTTTGTTGAAAAATGCTATTTGTCTCAAATTTTTCTGTACAAAATGACGTGGCAATCCTACGTGGCACACATATTTTCATATTTTTGTGATTTAAAATCAAGTTTAAATAATAATATATGATACCACCACACTCCCATGAATTTCTGGCGCGAAGCGCCCGTTTATAAGACACGATGTACACGTGGCATATTGTGTTTCGGCCTACTCATCAATGGATTAATTGATGTGTCATTCCTCATTGTTTGACACATCACTTTGTAAAAGTATTTTTGTACAAAATTTTGTACATATAGCATTACTCCATTTTGTCGATGTTCCCACGACTTTTTTTTTTCCTCTCTCTCTAAATTTCTATAACTCCAATTTTTACTTCTTCTTTTTTAAATAGACCTTGTATTATTAAATAAGAGCAATCAACTAACAAAATAGCATCGGGTAACAGGCTTAGCCAAAAGTATGTGTTGAACAGCTGCGGCTAGGGTAGAACAGGGCGGCGGCGGCGCTGGTCACTTGGGCGGCGGTACAACTTGGACAGGGAGGTCGTTCTCTTTATATTGAGTGTATTGTAAAGAAGACTAAGGTAGGGCAGCTAGGGTTTTAAGTTTTTCTTTTTCTTCTTCTCTCTGGTCACTTGGGCGGCGGTGCTGGTAGTTATTAGACAGGCAGTAGTCGACGATTTTCTGTGAAAACAGGGATGGCTTCGCTGGGTTCGTATCATGATTGTCTTACCGAGCGGCGATCTGACTCAGATGCTCCGATGGAAGAATTCACAAAAAACTTGCAAAAGGTGGACCTGGCGGCTCAGGTTCGTCAGGACTCATGAGCATGATAGTATGGAATTGCCGCTGGATGGGGGGCTGGCGGGCAGTTCAGATCTTGTGCACGCTTGTGCAGGATAGGTGGGTGAGTTGGTTTGAGGTCTAGATTCGAGGGTAGTTGAAGTCATAACTATCCGAGAAGCACTATTGATAGTTCGATTTCATATCGAACTATTCATGTCTCTTGAGTCTATTTTTCATCATC
>JAYMTF010003855.1:0-14314 GCA_036897485.1 Pelargonium nanum | reverse complement strand
AATAATTCCAAATTTTAAGGAATTGAAATAACACATCTACCATGTTATTTCAATTCTTTAGAATTTGGATTTATTTAGCTCTTGGGAAAGAGGGATTAACTATTTTAATTAAGTTAAAAACTAAATTAAACGAACGTCACCTTAGACAAACACTTCATTTATCTAAATATATATGTAATAAACTACCTGTGTTGTATTTCATTTCAATTATAATTTTTGTTTGGAAATTAGAATCAAGAATGAGAATAAAATTAGTTTTCCTTCAATTATTATGGATATTACTTTGGATTGAGAATATCATTTTTGTAATATCCCCTTAATCTCTGATCTGCACTTTAAACAATCCCTCACGTGCGAGCCTTACTGGCTTGGATCAAAATCAACTCTGATATCATGTTAAATTTGTTAATAGGCCACACATAATAGCTTGAGCTTCTACTACTAAAATGTCATTTTGTAAGTAGAGTTTCATTTGCATTATTATAGGTAGTTTCTTCACTTTATATTTATCTTATGTGATAGTTTGTGAATTTAAAGACTTTTTAGGAAGCAAAATCGATGAGCTACCATTTAGGCGGTGAAAATTTGCTTACATCCCTCAGTGGCCTAGGTAGCGGCGGTAGCATAAGCAAGTAGGCAGCGACGACAACAAACGTAAGTGTTGGCAGTTGCAGCAACTTATCATTCCCGTTAGCTAGTTAGAAAGTCACCTTAATAAGTTAATATTCTTAAGAATCGGATTAGCTCTTAGTTCTATATGTGATACTAGTGGACACGCTTCAAGATAGATAGTAGATACAGGAATTAATTCCTTCTCCTAAGGCACTGAAGTACGCTTTATAAAGATTCACAAAGTACACTCTCTAAAAAATAATGACTAATTGAAAATTTCTAACTAAGCACCTAACCCTGTGGGTGTAGACTGTAGAATATAGAAAAGCCTGCCTAAACCTTTTGTACTACAGATAAAAAGCCAAATAGGGATTTAAAAAGAATTCCTCGGTTGACTTAGACTCCCCTCTCTCTCTCTCCCTCTCCCTCTCCCTCTCCCTCTCTCCTCTCTCTCTCACACACAGAGATTTGGTATGGAGCACCACCGCACATCATCACCATATATCTCGATCTCTACCATCGATGGCAACTCTAACATCGTCGAGTCACCAATTTTCAGAAATTTTTTGGGTTTTTACTAGCCCTACCAAAAAAGTAATTCAAACATCTTAAGCATGTGTTATTCTCATTTGTGTTTGATTTGTATTTTGAGAGCTTCCATTTAATTTGTATGAATTTTGTTACAAATGATGTTTGGTTGATTAATTCGTTGGATTTTTGTATATATGTTTGTTATTGGTTCAATTTGATTTCGAAAAAGTTTCGAATGTTCCAACAAATATGAGATTTGAGATTTGTATTTGTCACGAATTGTTCTAACAAATGTGCACATTAAAAAAATGAAATACAAAAATAAGAAATTTTGAAATTAAATGCTTTTCCGGCGAAACTTTGAAGTTTCTGAAGGAATAATGATGAACTTGTTCTTAAACTAGAAGAAAGGTAACTGAAAGACATTTTTGAAATTTCAGAATTTTTTTGTCATGCGTTTGGCACATGACCTAATTAGTGACATTTTCTGTTAAATGTAACTGACAGAATGGTTTGGTGAAAGTTCATTGTAATCGAAAGTAACAAAAAATAGTTTAGGGTATCGAGGTGCAAAAGGTGTCAAATTCATGGTAGATACGTGTAATTTTTCATTATTACTATTATAAAAAAGATAAAAAGTTTATTATCATTTTATTCAATGAACTATCATCCATAGATGAAGTTCATAGGGTTTACCGCTTAAGATTTATAATTTAGATGTTATGTTTATATTTTAAGTTTTAGAATGAGGATTGTCAATCAAAGTCTTCCAGATCTCAGGAACATTGTCATCCATATCGATGGATACTCCTCCAGGCTTTCATAAAACTAGGAAGACTCACGGAGAATGGTAAACATGTTCAAAAGGTGAAAACTAAAGGTCTGTAATGATCCTCACAATGCCACATGCTAATAATCATCCAATGCCACATCATTAGGTGAATAAACCCTATAAATACCCCTTTCGAAGATAGGTAGGGAAATATCCATTATTGATTGATTTGCATATATAAACTTTTTGTTTGAGGAGAATTCTCTTTAAAGTTCTTCGTGTTCTTTGTATTATTAACACATAATATGTGTAAAGTCCTTACTCTCGCATTTGAGGTAATCCCACGAACACTCATATAGGAACCTTCTTAGGTACTATGTGCGCATGCCAAGGTTTCAAGCACAAGAACTCGGAGCCCCGGTCATAATTTGGATTTAGAAAAATTATTAGGTTCCCTGACACGCGGAGAAAAAGACGAAAATATGACAATGTTCCAGCGTGCTTATTTTGGCCGAGTCATAAGTTGCACATCAGCTGGTTCCATTTTTGGGTAAGACTTGAAAGCAATCTGATATCCTAACATATCAATTTAATAGACGTCTAAGACAAAAGCCTAATTTGGGATCACCTTGATCCCCAAGGAGGAGTCATCTTCTAAAACTTTGTGAACCACAATTAGGATAACGCTCGCACTTCTTCTGCCAAAAACTGATTGAGAGAAAAAATCAATTAACGCACCAAACATCAAGTGAAGACCAGAAAAAATGTGATAGGACGCCTCCAACGTGATCACGCACACATCTGGGCTTATGTAGAAAAAAATAGGGGTTCAATGCAATTGGCACTTCAACCAATGAATCAATTTATCCTGCATGCAAATACATGTACCTTGTGAAATGGAAAGCACTTCTAGATAACGTAACAAAATGGAAACCAACAACAAAATTATGGCAATTTGAGGATCATATCCAATAGATCAACCAAGACTCTGCAACGACAACGTCGCTAAATTCGATGGGGGTGATGTAGTCCAAATAAATCCAAACTCAAGTCTAAATATCTACAAGATCCAATCCAATGTCATTAACTGTACTTTTTGGAGGTTTATAGATACTGGGACACTTCTTATTCCAACCCTCTTAAGATAATTCAAGAGATGTTTAGATTTCTTCATGTTTTGCTAGAGTTTGTAGAATATTCTACAAAGTCAATCACACTCTCGTTGATTGTACTGTTGTACTTTAGATCATACCCGTCCATTTTTAAAGTGTTGTATAAATAGGGGAAACTTTCATTTGCTCAAACCATCTCAAAATTGTAATCAAACTTTGGCGTAATAAAAAGGCTTTATTTCCAAGTTCATTGCCTTACACTTTACTTATTCGCCTTTTCCTCTCACTTGTTTGTTGGGGTTTGAGGTTGCTTTCGAGAAACACAAAGGTGCAAGGATAGTTTAAGTGTCTAAATTTTAAATATGCTGGAAGGTGTCTATTAACGCATGGAAAGAATATAATTTATGAGGTAATTATTTGTGTCAATGTATCTTACCTCTTTAACCATGGAGCTGGCCAGTTCCCCTGTGATCTTCTCCAGGAGTGTATCCAAAACCATGATTATGAGATTTCTGATATTTGACTATATCAAAAGTCAGGGACTGATGAGTGCTTCTGAAAAGGAGACCATGCTCCGATACAACAACAAACTTTTTTTATACACTGATTTACCGAAGAGGAAGCAGAACAAGTAACAGGGTATGCTATACACTAATTTACTATGCTTTTAACCATAATTAGATTTGAAATTTGGACTTCCTTTTGCTACTAAATGCTATTTGGATGTTATGTTATGTCTATTTGGGAATTACTTGTTTGGATGTTCTGTTTTGGATTAATTTACTATACTTTACCAAATTATACTATAGCTTTCATTGATGTTAACATATAATTGAAAGGAGTAAAGCTAGTCTAGTAAGAATAAACACATTACAAAATCAAACAAACTAAAATATCACATATCTGAACCAATACACCATATCTTCGCCGTCAGAATCGCAGCCAAGATCTCTGTCGCTATGTTCGGACCGCTCGTCGTCGCCAGAGCTGTTAGTTTGAGATGTGGGAGAGAATCGGAGCCATCACCGGTTGCTGCTTCTCCATCGTGGACCGTGGATCGGAGCACTGGTCTTCATAGCTCAGACACCATGGACAGAAAAGAGAGGCTAAATAGAAGATCTGAGATGTTCTTAAATTTTAGGGTTTTTTACAACAAGAGAGAAAAAGAGGCGGTCAAAATTTTTGTGTAGTTACCATGAGGTTCCTCGGCAAAACTCTTGCTATCAAGTTTTAACGCAGCTGCATTTTCTAAGACTCGAACTCAAGACCTCAGGTTAAGCTGGAACAACCCCTTACCAGTTGACCCACGCGCTTCGTGATTTTTATTTATTTTTTTTTTTTTGCAACCACAAATTTAAGCCAGTAACACGAGCTACATGGTATACTAGTGCTCTGATATGTCATAATTACCCACTAAAGTTTGAGCAAATCACATCCATGCCCTTGGATTCGAATAACGGCTCTCTGGCTTCTGCTGAGCCGCCTCTACTTTTTTTGTTTCTCAATCTGACGAGGACGGACCATTTTCATATTGAGCAGCAACCCTAGCCACCGCCGTCGCCGCCGCCGCCGCTCCGCCCATTGCTTCGGTGCCTCATTCAAGCTTCCATCTTCCATCGTGTATTGATCGGTACACAACTGATCATTTCTCTCGACTATATATTCCCCATTTGTGTCTTGGCTTCGCTCTATTTTCTATCTTCATTGTTTTGAAAAACCATTGATTGATTCATTTGTCTCCTATTGTTTTTATTGCCACTTTCATGGGGAATTGGTAGAGAAAACTTGGCTCATAAACTTGTGATGTGTTGTTGCTCTGTCACTAATACTAAACAGCTTTAAATCCAAATATTTAGGGAAATTCAAATTTTTTGTATTGGGTTTCTTGTGGTGATGACTCAATAACATTTCATCATGATTGATTAATGATTTTGTATTTGGGAAAAGAAATTTTCTATTCATCATGATTGATTAATGATTTTGTGGGGTGGCATTTTTAAAGAAACTTTCACTGATTCAATACTAGGTTTATCTGGATTCTTTTACTTCAAATTTATCAGTTAATCAGTTGTCTTGAGCTGAACTCTGTATGCCTGTGTCTGTATCTGTGTGTGTGAGTTTGGTGGACGACAAATTCTTAAATAAATAGATTAAATAAATACACTGGATGGTATAATAGTCTTGGCATATGCTCTAACCACTAGGTTTGCTCAAAAGTGAAACCAATAGATTAATGAAATGGACCCGTATTATGTACTATATCATATCATGTTGACAGTTGACCATTTCATGCACTATATTCCCACTAGGGTAGTAGGGTTTAAGGGTTCCCCTCTTGCCCTCCTGTTTTTCTCTCGAATCATTCTCTTGTTCTCGAATTGAGGTGAGCTATCATCTCTACTTCTGATAGTGTTTTTGAATTGTTTTGTCTTTCCAACTTTTCAGATACTGATGGGTTTGATTGGTATCTGCAACACCTCATCTCTTTGCATGATCAAATCCAACACTAGCATTCAGCAATCTGTGTTCTCGCATAGATCCATTTGTCCATTTGGAGGAAATAACAGGCAGATTGTTTCCATGGCCTCCACTGTACCCGTGGATAATGTAAATGAGGCCAAACAACAGTTGACTGGTGATTCTTTCATAAGGCCCCATTTGAGAAAATTGTCTGCTTATCAACCCATTTTGCCTTTTGAGGTACTTGGTACTATTCTATTTGCGACGTTTTTGCTGATTCAGTTGTTTTTTTTTTTTGTGGTGTATAAATTATGTACATGTCATTCAAATGTTTGTTTTTATGACTTTGTTGCATCTAGAATTCCCTTCGTTCAGTTGTCTGTTTAGTTTAGAAGTATTCATATATTTTGGCTAAATTAAAGTGGGCTTAGTTTTTTTGTTGTTGTGCTTGTCTAGCGCAGTTACTGGCCAGATATAAAAATTCATTCCTACTTTCTCGAGCATTCAATTCCAGATGAAATAAGTACTGGTTATTATCAATGTTTTCTGAATTTCCAATAAATAACTAAATGGGTGTAAAGAATTATGATCAGTTTGAGAATAGCTGTATGGTCCTTTTGATTTTGTTGTATGTGTTTGATTGTTTCTTGTAGCTGTAGTGTTACAGCTTATTACGAAACCCATATTTTGGGTGAACGCCTTATTTTGTCTGTATTTGTACATTAGTTGAAGCTCTTGAATTTGAGTTTAGATGCAAAGGCTTTACTACTAGAGTTTTGGTCATTACTTTCTCAATAGTGAGTGGTACACATAAAATAAACTTTTATTTGTGTTTTGACGGTTTTCTGTTTGTATCTTCTTATTGAAATGGAAGCCCATTTGATTTGTTTTTCCAGTTTCCACTGTGGTGAAGTTCCGTGTAGATTAAACCTATATCTCATTTGGTTGCCATGTTTGTAAAATGAGCTCTGATACTAACCAAATATACGGAGAAACATGCCAATTTACTGTTTCATTTCTAATTATTTGAATGGATTTCACTACTACAGGTTTTGTCAGCCCGTCTTGGAAGGAAGCCTGAGGATATTATTAAATTAGATGCAAATGAAAATCCTTACGGTCCACCCCCAGAGGCAAGTGCAGCGCTACTCTCTCTCTCTCTCTCTAACTATACTGAGTGATGTATTTGATGTCCAACATCAGTTGTTACTGAATGATCTTTCTGGTGCTTAATGATTCCTTGATTTTCTGAGACAATTTCAGATTGCCTGTAGGTTTTTGAGGCTTTGGGAGCACTAAAATTCCCATATGTCTATCCTGACCCTGAGAGTCGTCAGTTACGTGCTGCCCTTGCTAAAGACTCAGGTCTTGAATCTGAATATATTCTTGCTGGATGTGGTGCAGATGAACTTATTGATTTGATTATGCGGTGAGATATACAGATTTTGGGTTTATGCCTTTTGTCATGTCAACAGTGAACATTTTCTCTGTTTCTGTTTTACACTCGATTGATATATTGCTGTAGATGCGTGCTTGATCCTGGTGACAAGATTGTGGATTGCCCTCCAACCTTCACAATGTATGAATTCGATGCTGCAGTTAATGCAGCCCAAGTCATTAAGGGTAAAGATTAGCATTCTACTACTATGTAGTATGTACATGTTATTGTGCTTTCAAAAAGCTGTTTTTGGGTTTAACCAACAGTATGGTTCTAATATGTTTGATCTGCTTTGCACCTTTAAATCTTATGTCATGTCTGGTCACAAACTGATTCACTTTCGCCATGTTCTGCAGTTCCAAGGAAGTCAGACTTCAGCTTGAATGTGGAACACATCACTGATGTCATTGAAAAGGAGAAACCCAAATGCATATTCCTGACATCTCCTAACAATCCAGATGGGAGGTACTTCACCAATGCGTGAAAATTTTTATATAGCTAATTTTCATGATTAATGCCAAGTCTATATATACACTGACCCTAGGATTGAACTCTGATTCATTTAATTGAACCAGGAATGCTAAAATAAATCTGAAATTTAATGAGGTTGTTGACTTCCTTTTTTCTCCCTTTCTTTTTATCTTTCTTTTTCTTAACAAGAGTTACTAATGAAGTTGTTAGACTGCTTTTAGTTTTGTAACAGACTATGGCTTGGAATTTATGCTTAAATGAACAACATTGGATATGTGGGCTATAAATTGGTTTAGCTTGTGTGATTCTTAGCATTATGATGAGACTATTTTTGTGCTTATGTAAGTGGTATACTTATTATATGTTTCTCATCTTTACATATTTTAACCTTATGGCAGTATAATTAGCGATGAAGTTTTGTTGAAAATCCTTGAGCTTCCCATATTAGTGGTGTTAGATGAAGCATACATTGAGTTCTCAGGATTTGAATCTAGGATGAAATGGGTGAAGGAGCATGAGAATTTGATCGTTCTTCGCACATTTAGCAAGAGAGCTGGTATGTGATTTTATTATTTTTAAGAGCCATTTCTGTGTGGACACTTACATGTACGGCTATATAGTTCTTGTGACAAATAGTGATAAGATGATGGTTGTTTTTATCCGATCAACCTGAATAATGATAAGAGAGGTCATGTATATGCATGCGATTCTTGTCACCATGGGGTAATGCCATGTGGCTTGGAGGTTCTACGCATCTGTTTTCTGTTTTAAGCTGTACATATTCATCCTATTCCATCCTGGTTAAGTTATTTCGTGGTTGTGTAGTTACAGAAAATGGAAAATATAACTCCCTTTAGTCCCTTAATTCATTGGACTTTGAAAACGCAAGTATCTAACTTCACTTTCTTCTCATTGTGTTCAAATGAATGCTTTTTCAGGCTTAGCTGGGCTTCGTGTGGGTTATGGAGCTTTCCCTTTGAGTATTATTGAGTTTCTTTGGAGAGCAAAACAACCTTACAATGTCTCTGTTACCGCAGAAATTTCTGCATGTGCCGCATTGCAAAATCCCACTTATTTAGAGGTAATTTTTTTTGAAGGGTTTAAGCTCTTGTTAATGCCCATAATTTATTGTTGTATATTTGAGACGGGGTTGAATTCATTAATCTTTGAGGTTGGATTTTGCACTAATATTAGTTTGCTATTTCCATTAGAATGTGAAAGAGGCTTTGGTAAAAGAACGCGGGAGGCTTTTTAAACTTTTGAAGGAAGTGCCATATCTCAATCCATATCCAAGCTATTCCAATTTCATCCTTTGCGAGGTTACATCAGGAATGGATCCTAAGAAGCTAAAGGTACTTGTTTTTTTTCTCATCACTCCGTTTATTATTGTTATTCTCTTTGCCCAAAATAATTGTTCACTATACTAAATTTGGTTGTCCCAATTCAAGTGCACACTTTTTTATTCCTTTTCTTTTTTCTTTTTGTAAGGGAAAACATACTTGGATTATCAATATTATCATGTAGATAAGTTAATTATAAGTTACAACCACTTAAGTTTGTTATAACAAAGTCACATGGGGGGCATGGAGGAAAGCTAAGCTCTATTACAATTATCTTTGATATTTGGAAAACCTCAATTAGGAGGGGTAGCATTATGATGCACAACTATGCGAAAATGAATTGACTGAACGCTAATCCAGTTCTAGGAAGAAACTGCCTTTCTTATTATTTGATAATCAAAATTCTGAACCAACTAAACAAATAGTTGACGACAATGTATGTATCTACTACCCAAACCCTAATAGAAAGTAATAACAAATTAAAAATGAAACTACAAAACTACTCAAATTATGTTTGAAAACAATAAAAAGCCTCAAACAGCCTCTAAACAAACCTAAAATGGCCCAGGACAACATTAAGGCAAAACTATGAGTTTTGATTGCGGGCTCGTTTCAAGTACACCGACCGAAATTTTGGCTCATTTTGACGTCACTTTTCTTACCAATTTCTAACCTAGAGCCAAATCTAATTGCATCACAATACTATTATGATTCTACCAAACAAACTTTGTCCTGATTGAATATGGTTTGTCTGAATTTCCTTCATGTAACTATCCAAGATTTTATTCATACCAAACATGAACAAATTATGTTGTCAAAACATGTTTCTTAATTAATAAAGTGGCATAGTACCTCGGTCCCAAATAAGTACAGTTTCTATTTACCAATTACTGCAAAATATAGTGCATATGAAGACAAGTATGGTAGCAAAAGCAATATTGCCTCGTGAAAATTAAATCTGAAAGAAAAAATGTGACATTATTTTATGTGTTAACATCCTGTACTGCAATTGTAGCTCTCATGCAAAAACATTATAGTAATGATGGAAAAATGATTGCAGGAAGACCTAGCAAAAATGGGAGTGATGATCCGCCACTACAATAATAAAGAACTGAAGGGTTACGTACGTGTGTCTGTTGGGAAGCCCGAACACACAGATGTTTTAATAGAGTGTCTCAGTCGCATGTCTTAATTGTACATGTATGTATTGGTGACAAAGGTGAATCTATTTCAAATGCGTATTACATAATTTCATGTGAACTGCTTAGTGAACATTATTATCATGGGAAAATCTGAAAATGGACATCTTGATTACTATTGCAGCTGAAATCAAATTCTTCATAGTTTTCCCCTGAATTTTTGTTATCTTTATCGGTTAATTTTAATTATGGGTTACACATAATGGTTTGGGCTTCTATCTGACTGCCAATTTTATTTGCTTATTTTAATTAGTTATTGTGTGGGGCTAAACCCAGCAATTGAGTGCTAATTAAATGAGCATGATGCAGCACATGGGTTTTAGGTTTGTGTGAGTTGTCCATCCTAATACTACTTTTGCCCAAATATGGATAGGAAATTTTACACATATCCTTGTTTTGTAGACATGATTAGTGTTAGGTACTCTATTTTTTGTATCACAACTGACAGGGAGGATTTCATCCAGTAACTACCGTTCCAGCCATCTTCGTAGAGGTATTTTCCTTCCTAAGAGCCCAATCTGCCACGATGCTTAAACCTATTCTAGAGCAATTGATAAAACTATAAAGCATGTTTTGGTTTCAGAAATATGTCTATGCACTGCATGCGTGTACATCTTCAATATCATTTGTGCCGTTGTTTTATTCAGTGTTGTTTTCTATTCCTTCTCCTTAGATTCTTGGATTTGTGGTAAATGTTGCATTGAGATTGCTTTAATTTGCTTTCCTACCCTGGCTAGAGATCTTAACCCTCACGTATTCCCTTTCCACTATTGTGTATTGATTGATACAAAAGTTGAAGTTTTCTCTGGAAAGCCAAAGAATCTAATTCCTAACAACTTTTTCTCTGGAAAGTGATGGATTTAAGTCGGTTAAGCATCAAGCCAGCAGTTTATTTTCATCTAATTTTTTTCCTCTGATATATATGAATCATATGATGCATTCCATTTGTTAGATACCACAGTTTTATATACAATGAGAAGAAGGGTATTTTCTACAAGTTCTACTCCATTTCTGTTGCTAAGAGAAATGACAACATCTTCAGTGATCATTGATGAAGCTGTTTGGTTATTATCTTCGACAATCGTGGATGTGCAGAAGCTCGAAGCATTGCTAGCTGAAAGTTCCATTTCGCTTCCATGGTGCGCCGAAGCAACGAATCTCCTTAGAAAGGTACACTCGCAGTTTCTTATGTTTGTTGAGAAATCTGTGGTAGGGACTAAGGGAACAGATTGTGCGGACGAGTACATGAAAGAGACCTTAAATGTTCTCGATCTGTGCAACTTGCTTAAATCAGCCCTTTCGAGGATGGGCAGGCATCGTCTGATGATTGATTTTGCTGCAACACATTTGCACGATGATGGCAAATCATGCAAGACGGAATTTGAGAGACTAGAATATGAAATTAACAAGTTCAACGACGTTGAGAACTGTCCGGATTTGAGTTCTGCAATTAAGGGCTCGCCAAAATCTAAAAGCAAGGACAGCACAGTTCGTGTTACCTGCGCTTTCAAAAGCACCTTCAGCATAGTGTTTTCGCTCATATTTTCTGCGATATTCCATCCAAATTCAATGAAAGTGGATGGTGAGGAAGTAAATTTTTGTGGGTATCCTCAGCTGAAGTCGTTTTCGGCTTCTCTTCGGAGGCTTGTCACCGGCTTCCACCAAAGAATACGGGTGGTCCGGGATTCTTCAAGGCCAGTTTTGGTTGAGAATAAGGAGATGGAGAAGGCACTTTTGGTTGTGAAAGGCAATGTTGGGGATAAGGATAAGTTTAGGGAGAGTGTTGATTTACTATGGAAGAGTTCCTTGAGTCTCAAGGAAGGTCTAGGGATGTTTGAATGTGTGGTGAATCAACTGTTTGATGAGGTTGTCAAAGGAAGAAATAGTATATTGAGCAAGATCAATATTGGACAAAATTTAAGACTGAGGAAGATTCATTAGTTAATGTTGTCAAAATATGTATTTTTGTAAATATGAATATTGTCTCATTTTCTTGTGCTTGTTTATACATTAATTTGAAAAATTGCTTTTTTAATGAGATTTTTTTTATGTAACTAACATGTAATTTCTAAAAGTTTTCAGAAAAAAAAACTGTAAGTTCTAACTTGTCTATCTTTAGTGAGATAGAATAGGGCCGACGAAGAATTATAAAATACAAAAGCCTGAGATTTTAACCCGTATTAGACCCGCGGCATGAATTGCCAAATTCTATTAATATCTCTCAAGTTTATTATAGTATAAGTGGAAATGTATAACATAAATTAAATTCTACTTGAATTTTCTCAAGGTAAAAATTACATGGTTTGAAATGATAACGTATTTCTTGTAACAATTGTCAGCCAAATCAGCACCAAGACCTTTATTTTTTAAGCGTACACAAGAATTACCGTTTCAAAAACGGATTAAGCATTTTGTCATTAAGTTTTTTTCATCTCTCTAATTGAGAAAAAAATATTTTGTATGGTTTTATAGAAGCACGAACTATTAAGAACAAATAAATAAGGTCATTTGTTGCCAACTTGCCATGACAAATTCCACCTATCTTATTTTAAATCTTATGCTTATTAGACCGAAAAGTCCAAAGTTACAATAACCCTAAACTTTAACTTAATTTGATGGCCAAACTTTGAGTAAAATATAAAAGTGACGACTAAACTTTCAAAAATCACAAACTAACGATTATCGTTTAATATCCGTGAACTTTAACCGTTGTTAATTTGACATAGCTATGGACTAAACTAACAGAAGTGTCTGTCTAAATGGACAAAAACATTTAACTATATATACACACACAAGCTAGAATTACAATTTATTAGAAATGGACCTCACATCACAATCACATGAGGGTTTTTATTTAGTTTAGGTGACCTTTTTTCCATTTGAAGACAATATAATTGCTGGCTTTTCTCAAGAGATGAAACAAATCCATAAAATCATAATGAATTTGAACCTGATGGGAATTGCAGTTTTTAGTTAAGGCTAGAAATCATGTAGAACTGTTGCAGTTACTAGTTTTGACATAAATTCCTTTGCCTGGGGAGTTACTGATAGAGGTAAAGAAAAATGAAAATTAAACAGTCTAGTTTTGTGGGTCTTCTCTTTTTCTTTTTCCACCCAACATCTTGTTATATGTCAACTCCACATGGGATGTGTTGTCATGAAGGAGGACAACTCCATTGAATTAGTTATCAAGCCATGTTGTATTGTTCCCAAATATGATATGAGAATAGTGTGAAATTTGAAAAGTCCAACTTCTTAGTGTGTTTGAATTCAATCCCACTATTGTATTGATGTAGGTTTTGTGATAAGACTGATAAGTGACCTCTACACCGAACTCAAAATTAAATGAAAATTAAAGCATCAGCATCAAATAGACTTGAATTAAGTTTTTATTTGTTATATTTTAATTTCAGTGTTTGTCTAATCCGCAATGATTATTCTCAAAATCAATTTCTTCATTGTTGTGACTCAAATTGAGTCATATACCATTATTATTTTGTGAGGAGTTTTTGAAGCAAATCTTGTGAGGAGTTCTGTTGACATGCTATCCTATTATTGCCTAATTACTTATTTAAAAATTAAATTAATCATTGAGGTCTATGACTTATTTTAAGGGAAGAGAAACCATAATTTGAACATCCACGTTCTTTATTTTCATGTTTGAAGTAAACTCAGCATTCAAAAAGAAAATGTTTGAAGTAAACTCATATAGTAGGAAGTAGGAAGTAGGAAACGTGTGCAATAATGTTCTGACTCGGTCAACGGTAAAAAAAATGATTTGTATACCTTTAAGAGTAAATTAGATGAGTTATATTAGAGCGTCGGCAACTATGGGACTCAATTTGAGTTTATATATATCATATATGTGTTTTTTATTTGCCACATAAGTACAAAACTCTCTTGAAAAATTTCTCTACATTGATGGAGTTTAATTTGAGTCACAAACTATTAACTTACTATTTATTTTTATATATTTACCGTACATTTGTCACAATGTTGTTGGTTGAAAAATAATAAAATAATAATAGACTCAAGAGGGCTGGACCTCTGCATAGGGCCTTGACCAAAAAAAGATCCTCTTGCATTGATGATCCTTTAAAAAAGTGAAAACCTTATACATGTCCCTAGGCAGTGGAGACCTTTATTGCAGATGCCCTTAATTTTGCTTAAAACTACGTAGTTTAATACTCATTAACTCAACACTAATCAAAACTATGGTATTGTTTGTGAACCATTATTTTGGTAAAGGAAAGTGAGGGTGATAAGGGCAAATTGTTGGCCAAGGCAAAATATTATGTTTGAAAAAAAAAATCAATGGAAAGAGAGTGGGAAAGTATGATTCTCAAGGGAGCTAAATTTTCCGAGTTCATGGGATTTTA
>JAYMTF010003854.1:0-14315 GCA_036897485.1 Pelargonium nanum | reverse complement strand
TGGATGGAGAAATGGATGAAAAATGGTATGTGTAAAAGTGTGGCATAGTTCAGGGTAGCCAATAGTTAGTTTCAATAGTTGAGGGTACCCAAGGTTAAAATGTGTATAGTTGAGGGGTGGTATGTGTAATTTTCCCTTCTTTTTACATAGAAAATTATGTAGTTGAGATTAGATGACAATCAAACAGGATATTTATAGTACCTGCTTTGCAATCTGAAAAAAATCACGATTTTGAATGATTATTTAACATCAGGGAGGCTCTAAGCTGGATCAAGAACATGAGATGAGACAATATCATCATCGAGTCGGATGCAAGTTTGGTAATTCATGCTTAGAAGACCGGAGGGGAGGTTTCCACCAGTGCCTTGTATCGAGTTTACGTCAGGTCTTGTGGGTTGGTTTAGTTCTATTAGCCCTATTTATGTTTTCGGATTTTTAAGCCATTGGTTTGAGTTAATAAAATTAAGTTCTTTTCCTCTAAAAATAAATTAAGGATACCTTAAAAGAATTGATATAAAAGAATAAAAGTATACCTTAAAAAAAGGACAAGGTTTTATTGATAATTTGCATGCAACTCTTGACAAAAATTAAAGTGCACTTAATTTCAGTCAAAAGAAGCACATAATCATATTCTCATTTCATTTAATTTTGACAACAAGCATAACAGACTAGCTGAAATCTGCAATTGTAGCAAATATGTATCTTTGGAAACACATTATAGCTAGTTTTATGAACTCGTACCACTTCAATACGAAATAAAATAGCAAACTATCTTCAACCAATGACAAAAATTCATAATTTTAATAAATTTAAGTCAACAACTTTGTTCCACTCTCAAACTTCAACCAATTTCCAAACACTGCCAAGAAAAGTAGAAGACTAAGCAAAAACCGATCAGTTTAAGGACCCGTTTTCTCAATCACTTGAAGCACTTGGCATCCAATAAGGGCTCTCCTTCAAAAGGCTCTTGATCTTCAATCATCTGATTGACGCGCTCCTTCTGAGCTTCATCGGATAGGTCTACCTTCCTCCAGTCATACAGCTCCATGTCATAGCACTCGTCAATCACAAACTGGGGAATTTCTTGACCGCGGAACAGCCACAATCCCTTCACCTTGAAGGGTGGTTCTGACCCGATCACCAACATCTTGCCGAATGCATACTTACGAGCCAAATCCATTCGCTGCAGAAAGCCACCAATCTTGTTCATGGTAACAAATGAGACGGTGTTCTCTTCGTTGTACTTGTAATCACAGAACCAAAGGGAGTAACCTTCGGGATCATACATATCCCAGAATCCTGAAGAGAAAAAAGTAACAAAATGAAAAGGTAGTTAAGACAACTACATCTCAAATCACCTAGCTGGAAAAAATCCTACTCACTCCTCCGTCCCAAAATAAGTGCCGGTTTCTTTTTTGAGCAAAATCAAGAAAAAATTAGTTCATGTTGTACATTTACTCTTGTATGTGTTGTAACAAACTGAAGGGATATTAAGAAACTTATCACAGAGAAATTATTGGTAATTCATGTGTAAACCAACTTCCTAAAATAGAAAGGACACTAATTTTGGGACAAAAATACAAGAAAATTTTAAAGGTACAGATCAAATTCAATCAGCCAGTTGCATGCACGGGACAAGGACTACTATACTGTCTACAAAAACACAACCATTGGAGAATATGGCTAATCAAAATGGAGAAACAATAGGGTAAGGAGAAAATGCAAATTAACTTCAGTTTCAAATGAAAATTGCATGAGTCAGTACTCTGCATACTAGATAAAAGCTATACTCGATGGTGAATATTTAGGTAGCGTTTGGATAAGAATTTTTTTTAGGAATGAGAATCAAGAATTGGAATGTGAATGAGATTCTCATTGTTCATGTTCATATTAAGACTTTTTAGTCATGAAAATGAATCTGATATCATTTCCATTCTTGATTCTCATTCTCATTCCAATATTTTTCAATCCAATGGTACCTTAGTGCATAGATATAATAATGTAATTCCTTGCCAAAGTAGAGAAATAATCATAGCTATCACCAACTAGGCCGCCGTGATTCCAAAGTAAAAAAATAGTGTTTACACAATGCGAAAAAGGTCACAAAAAATTACCTTTGATAGCAACCTCACGGAAGTTGGTCTTTGTGTTTGAGTAAAGCCTCTTCCAGTCATCCAGAACCATCTTACTAGGAGGCAAAAGATCAAGGGGATTCTTTGCCTTGGGCTTGGGTGCCTCTTCCTCCTCACCAGCATCATCCTTAGGATTCACTTCTTTTTTGACCTCCTTCTTTGGCTCATCCTTGGCCTTTGGTTTTGCAGGTTCTTTAGGTTGTGAAGGCTTCTTTGCTGATGTCACAGGTGGAACAGATTCTGTTTGTTTCACCTCACCCAATACCTTGCGGAAATTTGGTTGATTTACCATGGTCCAGAAGTATCTTTCAACATGAGGGAATTCGGACGTGAAGCTCTTGGTCATAACCCGGCAAAAACCCAAGTACAAGTTACATGTTGTAATGATATCAGCCAATGTAATAGAATGCCCAACAAGATAAGTGTTGGAAGCAAGGTGAATGTTCAAAGCTTCTAATGCTCTCTTCAGCGCAGAAATTGCAGCTTCCTCCGCCTACAAACATATTAGAAACACATAAACAAAACAATGGAAGTACAAAAATGTCAAAAAACTGGCGACATATACATCTAGGAAAGTGCAGAAATCAACTAACCGGAGGAAGGTACACAGCAAAACCAATTCGGGGGATGAACCACCGCAGAATATTGGTGTCGATTTCCAACGATGAAAAATCAATCCATTGCTCAACATGCGCCTGACAAGACCAAACATATGATAAAGAAAGGTAACGATTACACTTCCCTCTCATCAGAAGAAGAAATGTAAGACATTCCAGCTATGTTACACCAATACCGAGACGTGACATGATTCACAATGAAATTCAGACACATGATTCGCCATTTATAAGGTGGTACATACGACACAAAACATAATTTTTTTAATTAAACATGTATTTTATGTATAGCAAATTATATGTATTAATCGTTTTTAAGTTTATATATATAGCAAACTTGGATCTTAAAGTCACTACAAATAATGTTCACAAACAAATCAAAAAAAAAAAAAAAAAAAAAACAAGTTCTTACAATCAATGGACAAAATGAGTTAGGTTTTTTTTTTTTTTTTTTTTTTGCAACAAAGTAAAAAAAATAAAGAAATGATTGAGAAAAATATTTTATATATAAAAAGTACGAAATGGCACGTCTGAGCGTGTCAAATTTATTTATTTCTTTATTTTGCAAATTTTAATAGCTGAGTCACTTGTTGGTTGCATGGCGAGAGCAATTTGCGTGTCTGACACCAACACTCCGCTAGAGGAGAGTGCTGGTGCATCAAAGCATTCTAATATGGAACAAAACGATTTCTTCTAACATCTATATTCCAAATCAATGCATTTCTGCGTAACCATAACAAATGAAGACAACCTCAAAGGTATAATAAATAAAGAATAAAAGGTCTTACGGATTCAATTGGTGAAGAGCCAAGAAGAGGATTATCAGCCTTCAAGCGAGCAACTGCATCAGGTAAAAAGGCCACATAAGTTCCAAAGTTTCATATAAACTTCTTTGCAGTATTAGACAGAGTAACTACATATCCTCACCATATCGTGCAATGGCATTACTCTCAAATACAGGGCCATCAGGGGTTTCCAGTACGGGAATCTAGATAACAATAAATGAAAATTATATAAACCAATTAAATTAATTAACAAGTTTTAATAAATATATATTTCTCTATTGAATCATTGCTTACCTTCCCAATGGGATTCATCTTTAGAAACTCGGGGCTTTTATTTGACACACCCATTTCAAAGTTCTTCACCAATTCCACTTTAACACCACTGTACTCCGCAGCAATAAGTGTCTTGTACGCATTTTTATTTGTGTTGCCGGCATGCAAAATCTAAATTCACATTACAACAATCACATCCATTATTAAAAAATATAACAATAACCAAATAACTACTCATTTTGACAACATTGCAATAGAGAATCGAACGCCATACAATTCATGATATATTAATACATACACAATCATTGATGATTAAAGGCAGATTAGTAAGGAACTCCAAAGAAAGAACTAAGTGCAGTGCAAAATCAAGTTTTTTTTTTTTTTTGTTGAACCATCAACCAAAAACTGAATTTGAACAATCAGCAAGTACTATCCATCACAAGCATTTGAATTATAAGCTATGATCAACAAAAGATGCAACCTCATTACCCAGCTTCACACTTTTGTTTCAGAATCTCAAATTATGATCCCAAATACAAATTTAAAAATAAAAATAATTCTTTTCGCATTTATTTTGATAAATGACTGTCGTGTAAAATTGACAAATCCAAAGATCGGAAAAAAAAAACTGGTAAAATAGAAAGATCTGGGAATTACCAGAGCCATGGTGAGCACCGAAGGTTCTGAACCTTGAGAATCTGAAAATAAAATATACAACGATTATCGTATTGTATCAGAAATAATACAGTCCAAAAACATCGAAACGAAAAAATAAAAAATACCTGAAGTGAAACCCAAGTCTGCAATAGAGGAGACGAAGGAGAAGAAGAGAGTGTAGAGAGCGAGCAGAGAGTAAGAGAGTAGGGTTTTAACGTTTGACTAAGCGGAACAGAAAACGACTCCGAATCTTGGATATTCCACAACAAGGCCCACTCTACATGTTTCATATGGGCCGGACTTGATAACCATAGACTTGGGTTTTTAGAATAATTTAACCGTTGTAATTCGACACAAACACGATACAAATTTAACTGAATTTGGATTCAGTTTAAGGTTGTTGATGCTATCTAAGAAATCATAAGTAAGTTGATGAGTCACAACATGCCACGTGGCACCCGAGTGTCCCGTCATCCAAGCTCTAGGCCCCGAGACCGTCCCGAGAATACGAGGTCAAAGAGATGACAAGTCCATGACAGTCAACTCCGAGGCCGACGGCGACGACCAACGTCGCCCGCCGGCGCCCATAGCCACTGCACATGCCAAAGTCTATGGTAAACAACCAACGCCGCCCGCTGGCGCCTGAAGCCATTGCGCTCACCAAGTGCCAATGGTAGACATCCAACGCCGCCCGTCGGCGTCCAAAGCCATTGCGCGCACCAAGCGCCAATGGTCGACATTGAAGCCGTCGGCAACATCCAAGGTCGCCCGACGGCGCCCAAAGCCATTATGCGCATCCAATCCTATGGACATGGTACGTCGTCCATGTTGGTGGATGACGCCCAAATTCATGAAACGAGTCCTCTCAAGCCAAATGCTTGAGCTAAGACATTTTGGTAACCCAAGAAGTCATGAAGCGTCACCCGCGAAGGCTCAAGCCAAAAAGGAGCCAAGAAAACGGACCAAAGAGTTGGTTGTACATGGGCTATCGAGACAGCGTGTGTACAACCAACCCCATCCGTACATCCGTTCGTACGGATGACCGAAGGAAACTCGCCAGACATGCCTTGTCGCGACAACGAATGCCATCCACCCATCTGGACTCGTCCATCCGTACGGGAAGCCATGGAAGCTAACCTAGAAAGTCTCGTTGCGACGGCCGTTGCGACAACAGATGCCATCCAGTCATCCGTCCGTCCGAACGGAAGACAAGCCATGGAAGCTCGCCAGCCAGCCATTGTCGTGACAACTACATCCGTGTCACGACAACGGACGCCATCCAACATCCCTCCATCTAACATCTGTCCATCCAACCGCATGGAAGTTAGCCATCCGAACGTGTCCATCCGTCCGCACCCATGCCATCCAGCCACGCCCGACCATCCGTCCGCCGGATGACCAAGTGAAGCTCACCGTATACACAGTGTCACGACAGCCTCATAGGCTGTCACGATAGAGGTCCGCCCCCAACATTGTTTGACTCGTTTCTTTGATCCGACGAAGCATCCGACCAACTGGGAAGTGCCAAGGACCTTCACCAACATGTCATCACCTCAAATGACTATCCAAACCACTCTAGAAGTGCG
This sequence comes from Pelargonium nanum, assembly GCA_036897485.1. Classification (NCBI taxonomy): domain Eukaryota; kingdom Viridiplantae; phylum Streptophyta; class Magnoliopsida; order Geraniales; family Geraniaceae; genus Pelargonium; species Pelargonium nanum. The sequence goes on along the minus strand of JAYMTF010003854.1, from coordinate 8,268 downwards.
TCGACTCTCTGGGACGTCATGGCAACATCAAAGCTAGTCTCGAGGCCTTGAAACGCTATCCCGCGTGATAGAGGCTTCCAAGGTCTTCGTCGTACACTCCCGGCTCACGGGACGAACAGAAGTGGTCGGCCACGCCTCTGGGACGTCATGGAAACATCAAAGCTAGTCTTGAGGCCTAGATTGCTAAGACTTAAAACCACCCAAGTGAGGTCCAGCCTGATTCCGACGAATCACGCAATGACACATGGCACTAGCTTGGGGTTAATATATATACCCCCTCCTAGTAAGAGGATGGGGATATTCATTCTCACATTTGAACTCTCTCTCTAGTTTTCTCTCTCTAAACACTCTCAGGAGCTTTCTGTTTAACGACTGAGATCTCATATTGTCATGCTTGAGGCGGCATCCCAGAAACACCACCTCAGTTCATCGTTCTTTGGTGTGTTTGTCATCGCAGGTGACAGGTCGAAGGGCTTCGCCGACGGATCTTGCCAGCGTACGACCAAGTTAGGACATTGAGACTTAATTAGAACATTTGTAACAATTAGGAAAATTATCATAGTAGCGTGGACAAGAAGATAAGACATCTAGTGTGTTTGCTTTGATCCGAGTCAAACAGGCACATCAGCTAGTTTCTTGCCGGGAAGTATTGAAAGTCAGCGTTCCCCTAACCTCGCACGACAATACGATGACTCCTCCTTGTCGCAAGAAGACCGCCGGCGACCGTGCATCTTAGGTCATCCACTCTTCAGACTCAAGGGGTAGACTTCCAACTCCCACTTTGTCCGCCCAAGACTGATAGGGCGACCACATCGACCCTCGCACAAGCGAAGTGGAAGAGACAATGGAGCAAATCCAAGAGAAGCTCAACCAAGATTTTCTTGACCTGTGTGAACACCTTAAGCGCAATAGGACCAACTCTGGCAACAGGGTGGCCAAGACATCTCAAGTCCTTTTGGCCACTCATGGCACCGTCCCGCCGCCCGCTGGCGAATCTCCCCTCATGGTCGGCTATGGTGTTTCTAATTCATCATGCATTGAGGAGTTGAACTTTATAAAAAAATTGCATTACAGGCAAGGACACTACATCTAATTCTTGTAATTGAACCATTTAGGATCAAATGTGTATTTTAAACTTGATCTCACTGGGATTACCATTATCATTAAAGACTGTGGATGAGCTAGGAGTGGACAAATCTTTTATTGATGGTGAGTTTCTCTTTCGTTCTGAACTATTATTCTATCTTTGGTGAGCTATTTACACATGGTTAATAAGCTGAGGAATTGTTAGCAAAGGATTTTGAGCTATTTGCTTTGTCTCAGTTATTGATTTAGGACCAATCTCACTCTAAATCTGCAAAACTCTGAGATTGGACTGCTTGACTAGTTTGTGGGAAATGTTGCTATCCAACAAAACTATATAGTCTATATTGCATCTTGAGGAGCTTTTTCCAATGAGAAACCTTTGTTTTTGGTTTTGTCCAATAACATAAAAAAGTCTTGTATCCATCTTTTTTACCTTGTTATTTTAAACTTGGGTTTGTGAAAATTCAAGTTATTATTACTGTTCAAACTTAATTAGGTTTGTGGAACACTTGATCCTTAAAAAAATCAATGTGTCACACTTGGACCAAGTAATGGTTAAGCTGACCATTACAAACAGGCAAAACCTGCACATCCTGGTATTTTGCTTGAATTTCGTCTCATAAAAAATGGTTAAAATTAAATATTATCTACGATCTTGTGATTTTTTGGGCAGGAAGTTGACCATGTTGTGTAAGAAGTTGAGAAAATTGCTGTTGTGAATCTCCTTCAGCACGGATCAATCATTTCTCTGATTGGGAATGTTGAGAGGTCCTCACTGATTCTGGAGAAGGTGCTTTGTTGCCATTTTGTGTTCTGCATACTAATGAAGTCAATGTTCACAATGATCTCTCAAGGCGCATCAAAGGTCTGTTATGCTAATTCTTTATTGTTTGGTATATAACTAAATACTATCTGTGTGTTAAGACAGTATGTTCAACTGACGATGTATTCGCATCAAAGCTTTTGTGTGCGCGGATGTTTAACTTTGTTTTCGTTGCAACCATATAATCAATCAGGTTAACATATCGTTGATAGTATATAGAACAGTGTGTGAGGGCCCTTCACCCGGCCTTCTTTGAGAGCGATTTTTCATAACTAGACCAACAACGGGAGTCACCGGATGGCTCTGTTGCAACACTCTCAGATAGGCTGTGATATATACATACAACACTTTCCAGATTCTATTCTACATTTGATTTTTTTAGCAATGTTGTATGGTACTGATTACTGAATGGTCGGTTTCAGTTAAAGAGTAATCACTTTAATGCAAGATATTAACTGGGCTTGCTTTCACGTTAACAACTTTTGCTCTATATAGCACAAGAGTTTTATGTTCATGTGCACAAGCACAACCAACTTTCGCATTTGAGCTGTTGTATTTCAAATACAAATATAATGTTTGGGAAATTATAGAATTTCAAATCATAGAATAAGTAATGTCATTTGAAATCTCATGTTTTATGTATGTTTTAAATGTGGCTAGATTTGACTCAAATCTAAATCCAAATTATTTGAGTTTCCAAACACATCATTTGACTCAAATTCAGTATTTCAAATGGAACAGTGGTTCCAAACATACCATTATGAAATTTTGTATAATGAAGTAGATTAGTATAATGAATTACATAAGTATTGACAACAATGGGTCAAAGATTCTTAGATTAGCTTATTTGTAATAGTGTCCAAAAATTCAACATGTCTGCCTCACAAGAAAGATATAGAAAAAGAAATATAAATGATGATATTGGGAATCTACTTTGTTGTATATTATTGAAGGATGATTCCAATTCCAAGGGCATCCCGCAGGCCCTGGCCGCCAGAGACGCAATCCCTTGCGTCACCAAAAATAATTAGACTTCTTCCCTACTATTTCCATTCTTTGCCTTATAAAAACCCAGCTTAAGGTTTCTGTCATTTCACAACCAAAAATGGAAAACAGCAACAACAGTGATCATTATGTGTCTGCTGAAAATAGCATCCCACTTCTCACTCCTTACAAAATGGGCAATTTTCATCTCTCTCACAGGTATATACTACTCTTATTGCTGCTTTCAATTTAAACACACTGTCTAGTGTTGTAGTATATATGATGAAGTAATTAAGGTGACTATACATAAAACTTGCAGAGTTGTTTTGGCTCCATTAACAAGACAGCGTTCTTATGGAAATGTTCCCCAACCTCATGCCATCTTGTACTACTCCCAAAGAGCCTCTAAAGGAGGTTTCATGATAAGTGAAGCCACTGGTGTTTCCAACACTGCCCAAGGGTAATTAACTCATTATTACTCTCTACTAATTCCATTATACTTTCTTTTCTTTTTTATATTGCGATACCAACATCTAATGAGAGGCTCGAACTGAGACCTCCTGGGGATTCAAGCATTTTAAACCGCTTGTCCCAATAATTGTTTCATTTTATAAGGTATCCAGAGACTCCAGGCATTTGGACGAAAGAGCAAGTCGAGGCTTGGAAGCCCATTGTAGATGCTGTTCATGCCAAGGGTGCCATCTTCTTTTGTCAAATTTGGCACGTCGGGAGGGTTTCAAATCGCGATTTTCAACCTAATGGACAAGATCCTATTTCTTCCACTCACAAGCCTTTGACCCCTAAACTCCGATCAAATGGCTATGATGTCGCAGACTTCACCCCTCCACGTAGGCTTACAACCGAAGAAATCCCTCAAATCATCCATGATTTCAGACTTGCTGCTAGAAATGCCATGGAAGCTGGTAAACATTAATTCCATCAATTTCCACCATATTTTTTATTTTTTATTTTTGAAACGAAAACCATAATTTATTAATCAATACTCAAAGGTTTAGATACATCCAGAGAACACAATTGTCTCGAAAGAAACTAAACACAACCTAACCCGAACTAGCAGACCAATACTTTATTTATTTTTTTAGGAAGTTAGTTTTGCATAAATTACTAATTTGATCTCTTATAGTAAGTTAATTAGTATATGTTAAGTTTTTTACAACACATGTGCATAGTGATAGAAGATGATATATACAACACTAGAAATTTTTTTTCTCAAAACTACTCAATTTATTCTAAAATAAATGTCTTGTTTTTTTTTTTTCTTAAAAAAATTAGTTATGCATGAATGACCATATTGTCCCTATAATAAGTTAGTTAGTATCATAAAGTTTGTTACAACACATGTGCATAGAGATAAAAGAGAAAATATACTATACTAACTAGTTGACTTCTCCTTAGTTTATCTCAAAACAGAAAGAATGACATTTATTTTGGGAGGAACGGAGAATAAAGTTAACACTTATTTTGAAATGGATGGAATATTAAAGTGTTGCATATTTTAATTTGTTTGTATCGATTAGGTTTTGATGGAGTTGAGATCCATGGCGCTCATGGATACCTGATCGAACAATTCATCAAAGACAATGTGAATGACAGAACAGACGAGTATGGTGGATCAATAGAGAACCGTTGCCGGTTCGCTCTAGAAGTGGTTGAGGCCGTTGCTAATGAGATAGGAGCAGATAAACTCGGAATAAGACTCTCTCCTTTCACGGATTATATGGAGGCCGGAGATTCAAACCCTAAGGCGTTAGGCCTTTACATGGCGGAATCATTGAACAAATACAACATTTTGTATTGTCACATGGTCGAACCGAGGATGACCACCATTGGTGAAAAACATGATAGTGAACATAGTCTTGTTCCCATGAGTAAAGCCTTTCAAGGTACTTTCATTGCGGCGGGTGGTTATGACAAGGACGAGGGGAACCGTGCTATTGCTGAGAATCGCGCGGATCTTGTTGCGTATGGTCGATGGTTCTTGGCCAATCCGGATTTGCCCGTAAGATTTAAGCTTGATGCTCCTCTCAACAAGTACATTAGACAAACATTTTACACACTTGATCCTGTTTTGGGCTACACTGATTATCCATTTCTTGAAAGCACTTCTACTTGAGAGTATCATTATAGGAAAATATGGAATTTTCCATGTAACAATAATGTTTTTGAATTCACAAGTTTGATTTATCTTCTTAACTGAAGAATGTTCAGTGTTGGAGACAAAATGTTTAGATATGTATTGTTCTGGTTCTATGGTTTTTCAAAAGTATTTAATAAGGAATGTGCTGGGACTCCTTCAATAAAGATATAATTTTGCTGCTACTTATTTGCTAATGTAGTTTTGAGTTCGTTCCATCTATCTAAAGGGGTCAAATGAAGTGACTCTTTAAATATTGAACCAATTCTAAAAATAAAATAAAAAAAGTCGTAAGTGCACAAAAATTTACTGTACAAAAAAATCTACGAAAACATAAAACAAGAATCAAAGTACAAACTAGACTTGAAAATTGTTATAAAAAAAACTGTGTGAAAATGTTTATATGAACATGAATGAGCACGGAAACTCGACAATTTATACGTTTGCATAGTCTATCTGTCAGTCTGTCCATAAATGACTAACAATGTTGAATATTTATTATATTAAATGACAAAATTACCCATACATACATGTACAACAAAATACAATTAAAGGTCTTTGAAGATTCCAACGTTGGAAAATTCAAGAGCTTCAAGTTTTCGGCATCGAAAAATTCGTCTTCATCGAACAATTTGAATTAAGGGAATGAACTCAGGCCACCGTAATTATTATATCTATTCGGATTGTGATCATGTTAAGTTTCTAACAAGCTAGCCGCCAGCAACCAAATCATGCCTTTAGTCCAACGTTGTCGCTTCAACATATTGGTTGTCACAATAGTAAGTCATGCCAAGGCCGGAATGAACTGTTCCCCACTATGTTGAAGTGTTTGAAAGCCCGAGAAGTGCCGATGATCCTCATGAACATGGTTTCTAAGTACCCCGGGTAGCTCTCCAAGCCATTTTAAAAGCTCTACACCTCTCTGAACCGTCTCAACAACATCTCACAATTGTCTTGAATCCCTAGGACGCTACACCATGTGGTAGATGCTTCTAAGGGCTTTATCGTGCGCTATCGTGCATAAGGGTCGTACGAAATCACATTGACTCACTCGGAGCGCGGGAAAAGGAAGTTCGAGTTCACAAGACTTGAAACCCCATAGCGCTACCCCGCACTGTAAAGGCTTCTAGAGGCGTTGACGTACACCGCGGCGCACGAGGTATGTACAGGAACAACCAGCCTCGCCTGACACCCGTGCTTGGCCTGCCGAGGATTTAGAGCTCCAAGTAACTCAAGTGGACCCTATTTCACTATAGACCAATCACACATCGACACGTGGCACAAGTTTGAGATTAGTATATATACCCCTCGTAGTAAGAAGAGGGAGATCTTCATTCTCACAAATTTACTTTCTTTCGCTAGTTTTCTCTCACTAAAACGCTCTTAAGAGATTTGTATATTCCGACCAAGATCTGATTCTCATGCCTGAGGCGGCATCCCGGAAACACACCGGGTACCTCGTTCTTTGGTGTGTTTAGTCGCGCATATCATAGGTCTGGAGGACATCGCCGATGAACCTTGACATTGGACATCGACATTGTACAATGAAGCCTTGAGATTTAGAGAATTTCAACACTTAGGGAAATTCCTTAACACATGGACAAGATGAGAATAACATCCTAGTGTGTTTGGTTTGAATGGGTCAAATAGGAACATTAGTTGGTTCCATTGTCTTGAACAACTTAACAATCATCGTTTCCTTAACCTCACGTCACAACTGGACATGGGTTCAAGAGAATTTACTTCTCTCCGAGAGAAAACAACTATCCTCCCTGCGAATATCCTCCAGCGGAAAGACAGTTAGACATCCATGTATGGCAACTTGCCGCCATCTGGTTTCCGTGCAACTCGCACCACCTCGATCCAAAAACTATTGGGAAACAGAATTGACCCGCACATGGGCCGGTCAAATGAGTTCCATGACGAGGTCCGATACGATCCATGAATATTTTGAAGACTTGTACACTCGCCTTAGGCGCTACCAAGCAACCGCCTCTCATAGCGCGACCACATCTTATCCCGCATGGATCACAATAGTCACCCCCATGGTCACTATGTCTCCTTAGAGCTTGGCACCCTCATGAAGGGGTTCACTAGTTTCATGTGTGCGTTAACTAAGCAAATGACCGCCATAATGACCACCTCCTTTACAAGCGCAACTTCCGTTGCCCCTGTAGCCCCTATCACTCAGGCAACCCGCATTGCCAGGATCCGCCTCCACATCTTTCTCCGTTCATAGGCTAGAGCGCGGGATCGGAGAGGAATCTCATGTTCCCAACACTACTCCGCTCTTATACCACACCCTATCAGTGGCTTGTAGTGATTGGGGTCGATTGCCATTTTTTTTGTTTTGAGAAGCTTCAAGCTTCCGCTCTTATACCACACCCTATTAGTGACATTTTCACGTAGGCACTTGAATGTGACCGCTTCCACGACTTATTAGGCAAGTTGGGCATCTCCAACCTTCATGTGTCAACTTGAGGGGCCTACAGTCTTAATGCTTATCTTCTTTGCGTAAGACTAGTGTTTTGCCACGTTTCATAAATCAAAGTTGTGGTTAAGGAAATAGGCACCGCTTGATTTATATCATTTGTGTCGCACATAGATTGTTGCCATCAAAACGCTATATAAATAGCTAAGTAGATTGTTCCATTTGGGAAGCAATTCACAAATCAGAAGCTTAACAAGAATCAAAGATAGCTTAGCTAAACCAAAAAGGGATGGAAAGAGACGGCAAGAGTTACAGTAGTGAATGTGATGAACCACAGCCACTCCTCACTCCATACAATATGGGCAATTTTCATCTTTCTCACAGGTAATAATCTTACTATCTATATCAAACTATCTCAAAATATAGAGCTGGACCACTTCATTTTTCTTCTAATTTTTCCTTTTTATTTATTTACATATGTGGGTTTCATTTAGGTGATGTTGATTCTTAATATTTCAAAGGAGCAACACATTTCAGTTAAACTCATCTATGCTATTTTAAAGTGAATTACTAACACACATATATATAGAGAGAAAGCAAGGAGTCTCAGTCAAGTTATTAGTGGTTGATACTCAGCTAAGATACAAAAGAAATAAATTCAGGCGGACCCTCTACGTCCACATTGAGACGGATATGAATATTAATCGATGATGTGACATCACCTCATTAACATAACTGAGTAGGTTGAGATATTTTTTTTTCTCATATATGTATATATATATATTATAT
>JAYMTF010003853.1:0-14316 GCA_036897485.1 Pelargonium nanum | reverse complement strand
TTATAAAAACAATTTGTAGTTTTTTATAAGCATAAAAAAATTGTAGTAAACCATTGAAGTGAGACAAATTCAAACATTTCACACCATATTTTCAATAGATGAACAATACGATTTGCAATAAGTTACTGGAATTTAAACAAATTCAAACATTATAATCATATAAATAATTTTTTTCTTTATAAAGTTTGGTATACTACCCGTGCAACGCACGAGATCAAATACTAGTAATGACTTGAACTTTCACTACTAAAAGGTCGATCTTATTAGTAGAATTTCATTGCACAATTACATGCAATTTTTTTACTTTATATTATACCGACGTGAAATTACCCATAACACTGAGTTGCATTTAGATACAAAGGTGTATGATAATCTATTCTATGCATTCAAGTAATGATGGATTGAATCTAAGTAGTTTTTGGTACATTAAGATGATAACTATCTTCATTTGTGTATTGCATATATATCAAGCTACAAAATGAAACAAACAATTCATTAATAATAACTCAAGTTTGATGATATTGGTTTTCCTTTTTTGTTGTATAAATCAATAATATTTGTTTATCGATGCATCGATAATTGAGAAAAGGGCGCATAAAGTACCGGAACTAAAGATTTGTTGGCTAACTGACTTAGTTTTTAGTTTGTGAGCTAATTTTTGCAATCAAACAACTTAAATTGTTTCTTTATTGTTTAAGATTCATTAAAAATTTATTATAAATAATTTTTTTTCTCATACAAATTTTATCGTTCAAAGTTTAAGAATTGTTCAATCGTTACTGCATGAGAAGTTGAGAAATGTGCATAGTCAAGAAAGTGACTATAACTATTGGTTTTATTGGTGAGATATCTATATTACCCTTAAATTAGTTGATTTATACATATCACAATTGTGAATATTTGTGTTTAGATTATCACAACATCACACCTACTCATTTATAGTGACAAATGATAGATTCACATTGGTATTATCTATACAAGAGCACCAATAGATCCATTAGTGCACACCAACACCAATATATTATATTAACTTTTTCATGAATCAACGCATGATTATAACTTCATCCGTCTCAAAATAAATGCCATGATTTTTAAGCGTTTGGTTTGAAATAAGCGATATTTTATTTTAGTTATGCACGAATTACCAATAGTACTTATGTAAAAAGTTAGATAGTATTCATTAAATTTGTTACAACACATGCTCATATTGACATTAGATGACATGTGCAACACTAACTAACTTCTCTTTATTTTTTTTCTCAGAAAAGAAACCAAGACACTTGTACTGAGACAAAAGGAGTACAAATGACAAAAAAGACTCACAAAGCAAATATCAAAATTATTAAAGTGCTTGGCGGAATAGATTATATGAGAGAACAATCGATACACTAAAGTAACACTGACACAATAACGTTTAAGCAATGTATTTTGTTTTTCTCGTGCACATAAAAAATAAAGTACAATGATTAAGTAGGCAACCCAATCATATGATGATCTTTCGTGAATGAAATTACAAGTAACACGTGCTTATAGTGAAACAAAAGCTAATCAACCTTAAAAGAGCCGACACATTCTTAGTGAAAATTGTTCATGCATACGCTTGAAAAACGCCGAAACAATCAAATAACATACGACTCACGTAAATAACATTTCATTGTCATCGTTGATTACCCGTTTACGCTAATACTCGATGAGGAATGAAGATTTATTATAACCATTTGCAATTGATGTACACACATGATGTGTTACAACATAGTATCAACCTTGTAGAACATGTTCAACTTCAACGACGTTCCGATCAATATTTTCCTATGCAAATCTTATCGGATTTTCACGATTCTCGAAGCGTTACGTTCATATGTTAACCTAATTTCAAATGAGATAGAAAAATATCATTTTGGTTCAAAGCATTCTCGTAAAACCTCTCGAAACCACAATAACATCATAGTAAACCCTAATCCGGACCATTGCGGCTTCAAATGCAAATTTCTCCCAAACTACTCATCCTCAAAAATCATGTAAATACTCGTTAGAAAGCTCATATAATAAGCTACGAAATGAACAAAAAACCAGTTAAATCCATCAAGTGTAGCTTGAGTTATTATCAATCTAATCCAGCTTAAAAGCACACCCAAAACTAACCTAAACACCCAAATTCCTCCAAATTCCCCATCCCATTCCATACACAAGTTTTGTTTTGGGCCATCGATAGCGCTTCATCGGACGGTCCACATTTAAACTTCACAAAGGGAGCGATCCGCGTGCTGGGGCTCTCAACCAATCAGCGCTCAGTATTCGGATATCGTCGCTCGCAGACTTGACTATTTAAATCTTCTCATTTTCAAGAATTTTCTCACAGCAAAAATTACCAGTTCGATCAAAGATCTACTCGATTCCTTGTTCTTGTCTATCGAACCCTAACCCTAGATTCTTCCCTGAAATGGCGTCCGAAGAGCCTACCGTCGCCGTCGAGGCCGTCGGCCCGCCTCCGAGGCCCCGGCCGGCAAGCCGGCCGACGAGAACCCCGCCGCCAAGTCCGGCAAGGCCAAAAAGGCCGCGAAGGAGCCTAAGGTGAAGAAGCCTGCCGCGGCTAAGAAGCCTAGGAGCGCTCCGGCTCACCCTCCGTACGAAGAGGTATGAGATACGATCGCGATGGATTGAAATTGAAATTTTACTCAATTGTTTGTGTTTTGGTGAATTTGACAGATGATCAAGGAGGCGATCGTCACTTTGAAGGAGAGAACTGGCTCCAGTCAGTACGCGATCACCAAGTTCATCGAGGAGAAGCAGAAGAACCTTCCTCCGAACTTCAAGAAGCTTCTTCTCTCCCATTTGAAGAAGCTCGTGTCTGCCGGAAAGCTCGCCAAGGTCAAGAGCTCCTACAAGCTCCCTTCCGCCAGGTCCGCCGTGAGGAAGCCCGCAGCCGCCGCCGCTCCGGCGAAGAAGAAGCCAGTCGCCGCCGCAGCCAAGCCCAAGGCCAAGGCAGCAGCGAAGCCAAAGGCCGCGAAGCCAGCGGCTAAAGCTCCTGCTAAGGCCAAGCCAGTTGCGAAGCCGAAGGCAAAGGTTGCTGCCAAGCCGAAGACTGTTGCGAAGCCAAAAGCCGCGCCGGCTAAGCCAAAAGCCGCCGCTGCGAAGCCCAAAGCCGCCGCAGCCAAGCCGAAGGCTCCACCGGCAAAGGCTTCCAGGACATCGACCAGAACCTCGCCGGGGAAGAGAGCCGCAGCTCCTAAGAGAGCCGTCGCTGCTCCGAAGAAGGCTCCGGCGAAAACCGTCAAGTCTCCTGCGAAGAAAGTAACTGCCAAGAGAGGAAGGAAATGAGGAAGAGAGAGGAACATAGAGAGAGTGGTGTGTTTCTAGGGGTAGTCCTGTAAATTTGTTGATCCTCAGGGTTTGTATTTGTACTCAAATATGCCCATCAAGTATAAGAATCGGATTTTTATTACTATTTTTTTTTTTGTTTTATTAATGAATTTCTGCTTCCCATCAAATGTCTAAATTTATCCCTTTTTTTTTTGCTGCGCATTTGAATTAGGCTTGTCGAAAGCCGGTGCACGTTATAATCTCCTATTCGACTATCGCTAACGTGCGCATGTCGTGGAGTGAGGAAGCGAGTGAATTAAGTGAATCCGGCAGCGCATGTTAGGAGATTCGTTGTGCAAATGCGCCGCTGTCGATTTTAGGGCACAAGCTCAGCGAAATAAAACAATGCGTGAATCACACGCCAATACAATTGCGAAGTCTGAAGATACCGAGCTTCGTTTCTGGTAGCTTCAGTTGCTTCAAGTCTTGCAGAATTGGTTGGTGATCTCTGAAGGTAACGATTGAATCTAGTTTGAGAGAAACCTAATATTTTAGCTGAAAGTGTGTTTTTGTTTGTTATATTCTGCTGTTGGACTTGTTTTGACCTATTTGAATGTTCAATTTTGGGTAGGCTTAGGAGAATCAAACCCTAATTGTGGATATGGAAAAGGGATTTTTTTGTTTTTTCACTTGAAGTGAAAATGGTTACTCGGAAGCTGTTGATAATGAATACAGTATTAGGTTTATTATCTGTCTTGGAAGTTCGTTATGCTTGCAACGGTATCCAGCTCTATTGGATTCACATAGTAGTTAGATTCGATAATGTAACTACTGTGTTAACTGATCTCAATGGTGCACCTGAAATTATTATGGAGTTTATGGTAACTAGGTTTAGAATCTTACAGTGTTACTTTGTCGATTCACACAGATATGGATAATGTAATTACAGTGTTATTACAGTGTTAACTGATCTCGATGGTGCACCTGAAATTATCATGGAGTTTATGGTAACTAGGTTTAGAATCTTAGTTTACTTTCTCGCAAGCCGACAGAAAGTCCTAGATTATTAACGATCTTTACATTTATAGCCGCTTTAGTTTTGCCATAATTTCTTTTTGGACAATTCGGTTTTCTTAACTTACCAAATGTAGTTTATATGAGAAACATCGTTGGATACACTTGGAGTGTGATAAATATAGTGCTAGTTGCAAGGAGGTGAGGCAGTCTTATAAGTTTTCTTAGTGATGATCATATACTCTTCAATTCTATTATAAGATGGTACAGGGATGCTGTTCTGTGAACCAGCATTAGATTGTTCGTGGACTGTTAGATAGAAGGGAGACTATTCTAAAAAATGTTAATGTCTTGAGATACTAGATTTAAGAGTTGTAGGCGATATGATATGAGTTAGTTGAAGGAATTAAAGACTGAAGAAAATGTGAAAGCATGATTTGCCCTTAGCTCACAAATGCGAAGAAGTGTTTGAATGATCACTCTGGCTTTAAGGAGCATCTCGTGTTTCTTATCATTCTTATTATGGGGTTGAGGAGTCCTAATATGTTTCAGTAAAAATGTATACAATAGTTGGAACTGAAAAAGTGTCTTAAGATTTTAATTATTCGATTGGTATATTTGATATATGGCTTAAGTGAAAAGAGTTTGAAGGAGAACGGATACTGAAAATGGTTTAGAATTCCAGAGAAGGTAAGGAGGCCCCATGAAAGGTTGTTGAAATAGTATTTAATATCTCGCCGAAGTGGTTGATATGGAAAGTTTGTTATAGCTGTATTTGTGTATATCATTCATGTTGCTACTAGTATTTCCCGATTTGGTTGATAAGGACGCTCTGGATGTACACTCTTGCCTCATTATAAGTTTTTCTAACTACAAACTGAAACTGAGTGACGTGTGTAGTTGTAGATGACGTGAGATCACCAACTTGGTTGCATCACCTACCAGTGAAAGAATAACAGTTATAATTCCTTATATATGTTTTTATTCTCATATGAATATATGATGAATGCTTAGTTGAGTCTAATGTAGTTAGGTTGTAATCTCATGTAGTTAGATATAAGGCTTGGTCGAGGTCTGCATATATTGGTGAGTATCAAGACTTAGTGCTCTGGTTGCTGCATGGGAGATGGAAAATTTCTGTTGGAAATATACACTATGAATCCATTTATTGGCTAGAAGTTTCTTGAAAAATGAACACAACACACATTTTCTTCTTTGATTGACATTGAAGCTTTGCAAGTTTAAGCTGTCCCTTAACATTTTCCTTTCAAAAAAGGAAAAAGATTGACATTGATGCCACTATTGAAAGATTTTGCATGCCTGCACTTAATTTGAATTTGTGTCTTTAAGTTGCTTTTCAGAACAGAAAAACTAAACAAGCTTTGTAAGTTGTTATTCTGTTCGGAAAATGTAACATGTTGGCTCAGGCTAAAAAAAAAAGTTTTATACATGCAACAACTTGAAGGGTTGAAGTACCTTTGTTTACCTTCAATGACTTCTCCAAATATTTTTGCAAGAAGGTGAAGCCCACTTGTTAAACTGAACTTGAAACTCTCTGTTAAGATGAATACTTGAAGAAGAATCTTATCTTGAGCATCTGATATATATATTTTTTTCAAGAATGGGAAGCAAGAATCAAAATGGGAATGTGATTCTCATCGGTCATTCCAATTTCTTTAATCCAAGCTCTACCTTAATTTTAGCCTAAATGTTGACCTCATATTGCTTGCTTTGTTAGCATTTTTTCTTCCTCTGCTGTTGTCGCCTTCTTGGTTTTCAAATCGTGAAGTAAGTTGTTCTATCTAGTAAAACTAAACTACTGGGGTATATGGAATATCCCAAGGTGAATTCAATGATTAGGCAATCAAAATTTTAGATCTCATGACTCTCTTATAGTATGCATGAAAGGATCTTGAAGATGAGTACTTACCACTTTTTTCCTGATGCCTAATCAAGAACCATATCTTTATTATTGTGAAATCAAGGCAGTACTGATCAAGTTCTCTTTAAAAACATCTTTGTCTAGATTTGAAGGCCAATGGTCATTAGTGGTCTTTCCTTGAACCTAGTAAGTTTTTCCCCTCAATTAACTTTTAATGTTACAAACACGTATAAGGATGAAAGTACTGTAATGGATTCAATCTCCATACTTGCTGATTCCAACAGGTGTGATCTGCTGCTGCTGAGGGAATCACGGCATGCAAGATTCTCAAGATGACAGTTGAATACTGTTTGGTTTATTTCAACCAAATGAACCAGAAAGTGACGTAATAATGCATGACCCAACATTTGGACAGGCCTTTCTTCTTACATTCTGTGAAAGAAGTAGCATTGTGAGAATGGTTCAGTAAAGAGTGATGCCAATTTGGTTCTGCATTGAGGAGCTGAATTTTTTCAATTAGAGCCTCTTCTGAACACTGTGAAACTGCTCCAAGCTCTTTGCAGATTGACCGTGTTTTTTTGGCTTGTTTCATTGGAGAATCAAATCTGAAGGTAAGGGTACAATATGGATTGTGTTGATTGCTGGTGGTGATAGCGGGAGGTTAGAGAGGGATTTCATGTAGAGAGGTTTTTTGGGTTTTAGGAGGCACTTTGAATGCTTGACTTGTGAAAGGTATTTTTTTGGAGAAAGGGGAAGGAAATCTGGGAGCGGGTCCTGTGCTTAGATCTGGAACGAGATAATGAGTCGGGGACTGTCAGAATTTTGAGCTGACAGTATAATAGGAATCGGTAAATTTTGGTACATCCTGAACACTGGACAAGATAATGGTTAAGTAGGTGTTTAATGTTCTGAACCTTTTTTTATTGTTATTTTTAATGAAATAGATAGAACGTATAATACATTATGATGTCACGGTACAATATTGGGTAAGCTACATGAAGTATTTAGCAAAACTCCTTAGGATCTCCTACACTAGCACCAACTATTATAATACATTAATGCTCTCTTATTGCATATATCTACTAAGAAAGGAAGCATATAGAATTTGTTGTTATCAGAAAGAAATTAATGGCATTGATTGGTTATTTATTTACTAAACTCCTAACCAATATTTTGATTTTCAATAATTCATGAGTAAGGTAAAAATTTGACAGTGATGTCTTACCTAATTTTACTTCCACTTCTTTCAACTTTGGCCTAATGAAAGCTGATGTCTTGATGGTGCTCTATGAATTACTGGTCTGTCTAAGATAATAGGGCTATGGTATTATGGATTTACCTTTTGAATTTGTATTTGCCAATACATATAGTGATTTCACCGCATAAACTTGGCTTTTCCTAGAGTGGTATTTGATGGATGCTTGAAGATTGGGTGAAATATGCTGTAATGATTACTTGAAGCCAGAAAGAGAGTACACCGACTTTCACCACTGTTAAATACTTAACCATTTTACATATACTGAAATGCGCTTTTCCTGATGGTTTTGCCGCTCAACAGTAATAACCTTTTTACTCCTCTTTAAATGAACAGTTGCTGGTGTTGCATCCGAACTAGAAGCTTAACAAAATGAATGAAGAGAAAGACACTATAGAGCTTGAGGTACGGTACATCTTTTTCTCAGTAATCTATTGAAAGAATGAACTTGAAGCATTTTGTTTCTGTTAATGTCATCTCTATTCTTTCTTTGCAATCCGAATTTTGAACATCTCAAGTATAATTATCTGAGACACCTCCATTATTTATTAGAACAATGATTCAATTTCCACTTTTTATGATCCGAATTGAGCTGTCAGTAAAATATATTCCGGACGTACTCTATTAATACATATTAGTACAACCTAGATCATAAAACATTCTTTAGTCACAGATACAGCAAAAGAAAGTTGAAACTTCACTGAACTTTAGTGTTATCTTTAGGGCTGCATGCGGCCTCTGAAGTCTGCAAAACATCTTTCCCTGTTTTCTCATATCGGCTTTCAACTTTCTGGATGGAATATTTGAGCTCCTGTTGTACGATTAACCTTGAAGGTGACAATACAATATCTTTCCAAACTGACCCAGCCATGCAAGCTGGGTTTGGGCGTTTGTAGAGTTCGTAGACGGAGTCTGCATTTTCATTCAACCTGCCTATTAATTTTAGGCAGTGTATTTCTTCTGGATCAACCAGCAGAGTCCTGTCTCTGTCTTTCCATCCTATCATCTTCACAAACAATATTTTATCAGCGTCAAACATGTTGAAAATTATGAGATCAGTGAAAATCGTCACAACTTAATCACTCTTCTTTTTGTTTGTCTATAGACATTTTCACAGTCAGCCTATACTATATTCATGCTTCTTGTAACTTTGTGCTCTTAGTTTCCCCCCTGTTTTTAACTCTATAGGAACTTTTCTTAGCGTCAGGTCTAGATGCAAATATAAGGTTATGTTTCTAGGTTACATGTTTTCTATATGTAACGCTACACTTCCACTTTAAGAGTACAGATTTGATAAATGTGAATCAATAGGGATGAAACAGATTGATTGTACCTTAGGAGGGCCTTCCAAAGCATTGGTACAGTATAGCCTAGCATTGTCAACCAGATTGCAGTATGTCATAAATGCGTTTGCGAATCGCTTGTGAGATCTTAGTTGTGACTGTACCCTTACTGCTCTTCTACACATTATAGCTCTCCTGTGAATAGCCAAATAGTGCACTTCATAAACATCTATAAAAAACATAGATTATGACTAACAAATGAGCTGTTAGAGCCAGCAACAGTTTGTAGCATACCTTATGCCTCTAACAACAGCTAAATAAGCATCACATACAACTCCTACCAGCTCTATCCTGTACGGTTTTCTCTTTTTGCCTTCAATTTTTTCTATTTCTTCTCCACTGATCAGTTCCCAGTAGTTCTCAGTTACTTTCCCATTATCAGCAACCTTGTAACCCGGCCCCATGCGATAACGTCGGCGGTGGACATTTCTAGCCATGGTTATTGTCTGTACTACAAATGGTACCCAGGAGAGAGTGCCATCCATGATTACATCCCGTCCTTCATTGAGTGCTGTGACTAGAAGAGATGATGCTGCATCTGTAGATGATTGGTGCACCTGTTTCATGTTACTCATTGGTCTGTTAGATGCACTTTTATGTTTGAAAGTAAACTTTAGCACAACGTTTTTGTCTGTAAAGAATTATTCATAACATTTGTCGGTGAAGAAACTTTACTCTGTAACAAGAAGTTTCATTTGTGTTGTTTATTTAGGTAGGAGTAGAATACTCACCAGTTCAGCAGTTTGGAGCATGTCAAGATGACCCCTTGAGCTAAGAGCCTTGTAAATGACATCTGATTCTTTGAACGCATCTGCTTCAATCACTACTGCATTGGCTGCTGCTCCTGCCCAAAACGGTCTGTTTCAATTCATGCCATCAGAATATTAGCCACTTGCATACATACACATAAAATTATTTTGTCAAACGAGTGTAGACTTTGAAAGAGGAGTTTGGTTTATTGGATATGATGGTTTTGGACCTTCTGGTCACATTAAGCTATACATTGGATATCTGATTTACACCCCGTCCCAAAATAAGTATCCTGTTTCTCTTTCATTTTTGTCCCAAAATAAGTGTCCTCTTTCCTTCTTAGGAAGTTAGTTATCCATGAAATACCAATAATATCCCTATATTAGTTAGTATCTCTTAAGTTTGTTACAACACATGTTTATAGGGATACAAAATTAAATGTACAACACCAGCTAACTTCTTAATTTTTCTCAAAATGGAAACCAAGATTTTGGGATGGAGGGATTATAAATTTAGCATTGATCATGGTGCGGAGATTATTAGGTAAACAGTAAACACGTAGAATGAAATGTCCTTACTCTTTAAGAATGTCCTTGAGCACAGTGCTCTTGCCGGCTCCCATGCCACCTCCCATGAAGAGGAGAACTGGACTTCTGTCGGAGTGGGCTACCGGAGCCATAACCTCTGTGCATTGCGAGTCATCAATTGATGCAAGTCCCATTGCTTTCATCTCCTCTACGAGTGTGGTGAAAACTCTAGCCACCTTCAGATTCTTTGTCACTCTCTCAAATCTCTGTTCTCTGCATCAGAGAAGGAGAAAACGGAAATGGAACTATTTTAACTACTGATGATCTGATATACTTGGAAATTAAAACCGACAATAATTGTTAGTTGGTACTTTTTTCAGTACCATTTTGAATCTAGATGATCCTCCATTTAAGTTTTCATTAATTTCTTGTTCTGTTTCGTCTTTGAAAATAGGATATTGTTTCAAAATGGTCCCTGATTTGATTTTTATTCCAATTTAGACCCGTTAATTACCATTTTGCTACCCCTTAGTATCCATTCTGCGCCAAATTGGTCCTGAAGGTGACCATTTTGGAACAAAAGTGAATACTACGATGCTAAGATGACTAAATTGAAACAAAAACCAATTTGGTGCAAATGGATACTATATGGACCATTTAGGTTTCTGTGAAAGTAACATGTTTTCTGATCGTACCTATTGTAATTAGGGTTGAATCTTAACGATTGTTTAAAGTGCTGCATTTCTCATTATTTTCTAGAAACACGTCAAAATCATAATTTGCACCTGGTTGCTGCCATGACAATGTTCTTGAGCTTCCTTTTGGGCTCATCAGAACTCAACACCTGCAATTACATAGTAACGGTTAAAAATCCATATTTGCACGTATATATTTTCTGGATGATATTAAAATTTGGATCTATCTTAAATTCTTAATTACCTGAGTGATCATAACATCTGCTTGTTTCCAGTGAAACGCGAAATAGCTGAGAATGCATCTCTCAAACTCCTCGACTAGCTTCACAAATAGAGAATCAGCATCAGGTTCGTTAGAGAAAAATGTGTAGATATCGTTCTCGAAACCATCAAATTTGCTGATGTATTCAGATGCTAACTTGCAGAGCTGTGGACACTCCCTCCTGTCTTTGAATCCCATTTGCCTAGCTGCAATGAAAGACGACAAAAAACAAAAACAAAAATGAAGAAGGATCCAAAAAAGGGTACGTGTTGAGAGAATCGGATTGTATCATCATTTGATCTTTTACCTACGTAATCCGAGAACCTTTCTAGCTTCTCAGCACGGCCTGTTTTATTGAGCTTGACTCGCGGGATTATTCTCCTGCCTCTTATTTTTCTGATATGCAGATGCATAGCTGCGGCCACGACGAATCCAATGGAGGAAGCAACAACAATGTCTGCAAAGGTAGATTTATTTGTGGTGTCAATATCTATAGAGAACATATATGCAATCATATTTGAATACATTATGCTAAAACGGATGTTTTGTTTTCATGCATGATCCATGAAAATGTTGAAATTTTCCGCGAATGAAGAGATCTTACCCTTATTGTGCATGATTGCTCTGGATTCTGGGAAAATGGAAATTTTCCTTGAAAGTGGCAATTTCCAAATGTTGATTTGAAGATGAGAAAGAGAAGAAACATATGGAAATGGGTCTGGTTTCTGGTTATTGATTGTTTTGGAGATGATGGAGACAAGTTAGAGAGAGAGAGAGGTATATTTGGGTCATGATTTTTTGGACAATTGTAATTGTCTAATAGGATGCTTCTATTGCCTTTGAAAAGTCATGTTGAATGGTTTTGTTGCAAGATTGATGATGTTTATGAATCAGAGCAGACCAATTTTGCATACATACATATAGCCTAAAACTGCCATATTTTTTGTTCGGATCTTATAATATACTTGAAATTAGAGCTGACAGTTTGGACCCGGACACGTGGGAACCCAAAATCCGACCCAATTTTGTCCGATATGACCAACTTTTGGGTCGGATAATCTTGACAAAACAACACATTTTATGTCTAAAAATAGAAATCAGATTCGAAACTCAATCAAACCCGTATACATTATGTCTTATGAATTGGGCATTTCTCACTCGAAATTCACTGACTAGGATGATAAAATCTAAAGCAATACCAACAAACAATCAATCTCATACAAATATTAATTAAATATATCAGGATAGTTAATACATAAAAATAATTAAACATCATGATGAAAGTACATTAAACGCTCTAAATTTAGAAATAAAACAGAAAAAAATTACAACTTGATTGTCTAATTCCAAGATGGATGATCCGACCGGGCGGTTTGCATGGGTACAAGTAATCGATAATAATGTGTTATTTCTTTATTGATTTGACTTATTATCAATTTATAATATAACGATGGGATGTGTATTTTATCTAAGAAAAAATGTTAAGGTCTTGTACGAACAAGGTAGAGAATCTATCCATCTCATCCTTGTTGAATGCCACTCCAATCTCTAAGCCACCTTTTTCTTCTCTACTATCGGAAAGAGAAACAGCTCCGTTTACTTCAATATGGACCATTACGTTCTTTTTCGGTTTCCCCCACCCAAAATCCGTCTCATAGATTTGAAAGTTTGGAGAGCCAGCAATCCTTAAAAAATTTCCCAAATTCTGCGCATTTTTCCATTTCGACATCCACTTATTTGCCCCCGTAAATATCGCCCCGCTTTCCATTTCCTTAATTTGTATTGCAATAGCTTTTGCAGCCGCAAAGATCCCATTTTCTCCTGCTAGCTCGCTCCATTTCATCGCCACCCAACACGATCCTAGGCAATTGCCAAAATATGTCGCTGGAAATGCGAACCTTTTACGACAATCCACTAGGATCACGAAGTAGCAAATCTTATCGCCATCGTGCAGCTCAATGCTTTTGACCACCTCACTTGTTTGCACTTTGGCGAGCAGAGCCCAAGTGAATGCGCATGCGACAACAAAACTTGATGCGCGCAATGCTCGCGTCTCGTCATTGGACGCGAATCGGGCTGAGGCCAAACTTTTCAGCCTCTCGATGTGGACCCGACCCATCACAAATGTGGCCCTAACCTTGCCTCGAAGATCAACAACATTGTTGCCTCTATTGCACCTAGTGTTCCAAGCCCAAGTATAAAAAGATTCCATATGAGAGTCATTTACTTCAAATGGAACCTTAATAGAGTCTCCGGACCTATTATGTGACACATCGAGAAAAGTCAACTCTTGACTTTGTAGCATATTTTTGCAAATGGACGCCCACGATTTCATGAAATCAGTTAACGACTTTCCATCTCCCACCACGTGGTTCGACGTGCACCCAATAGAAAATCCATAATTTGGAAAATAGTGACTTGAAGGGCTAAAACGGGAAGTGCATGGGTGGAAGCTGAAATGATATTAGAATATTAGATATATATAGAATTCTTGAAATATATTATTGAATTAATCCGAGATATACAACAAGAATTTAGGGTTTTAAGAGACTACTAAAAATATTGTCTTTTATTGTTTTCTATATCTTTAATAAATAAATGAAACTCATAAACTCTAGGGAAATTTTTAAAATTTTAAAATAAAGGTGTAGGTATAGCTAAAAATAGTGATGACAAAAAAAAAATAGTGATGACAAGTGCACATAATTTTTTTATAAATAATATGAATAAATATATAAAAACTAGAGGACGAATATAAAACATCTTAAGAATGTAGTATTCGTCTTAAAATGTGTCATCAGTTTTGAGGATCGAGACTGGACCAAGAAGACCGGTTTTCTGATAAAAACACATAATAAACTTTATCGTGTCCAACATTTTAAGATCATATATACCAGGAATTCCGTCGAGCGGCTCAGACACATAACGAGGTAATTCTGGAACAAATGGATGCAACTCTTCAACATCTCGAACGCGATCGGTAACGAGATGGTCAAAATCAACCGAAGACTCTGCGATTGTGAGCGAGACGAAAGAGTCTTCACCGAAGAGGAGGTAGGGTTTGTGAGGGGGCGGAGGGAGGATGAGATCTGCGGCGAGAGGGAAAAAGTGTTGGAGAGAGAGGGAGAGAGAGTGTTTGAGGTTGGGAATAATGGTGTGAGTGAATAAGTTTAGGTTTGGTTGAGGAACTTGGTAGAATAAGAGTTGTTTGGGAAAGATCATGAGCCATGAGATGTCAAAGAAAGTGAGAGGTAGTTTTGTTGGAGGAACAGAACCAGGTGGTGGAGA
>JAYMTF010003852.1:0-14316 GCA_036897485.1 Pelargonium nanum | reverse complement strand
AGTAATGCGCGCAAAAATTATTGACCCCCCGCCGATCAAAATAAGATCGACGGTGGTTCAAACAAGAAACTTTGATGAAGAGCTAACTATGGCGGCTAGAGTTTCTATAGAGAAAAAAAAACATATTAACAATTAGCTCAAAATTGTAAATTGTGCTAATTTATTTGGATTATGAACTGGAAAAAATGTCACAAATCAGAGAAAAACATATCATAATTTTCTTAATTTTTAACATGCTCTTAAATGTTAATTTCCATTCTAATAAGTATTGGTTTATATTTTTTAACGCAAAAAACTAATAATTTACTATTTTACATCAGACCATATAAATTAGGGACTTATCAACTTATTTAGACAAATCTGACAAAAAGACAAATGATATGGCTATCTCGTGGGTCACTCAATTTGCTGGTCAACCCACAAAACTAAAAAATTGTCACTACCAACTTGAGTTACAATGGTTGTAATATTCAAAAAAATCAAGTCGAAAACACTAAAATCCTCCCAGTCAACCTAAATATTCAACATGAATAATCAAATTGAATGATGTGAACTCTAATGACATAGTTTACTATTTACACAAGAACTCGCTAGCTTAGTGAGAAAGACCTCTATTTATCTGCACATTGCCGTGGTAGGTTTTTTTTATTATTGCGGTAGCTATATCCTTTGTCTTTTAAATTGTCGCGAATCTATACTGACGCCGCTCTACAAATTCTATACCGTCGCCGCCTATACTCATCGTGGAGCGAGAGATTTAGGTTCTTCGCAGTTGTGTTATTGATATATGTTTGAGTTATTAAGTTATTAGATAATTTAGTAGCAAGACTATAAAGTTTCAAATGATGTAAAGGTACAATATGACATAGCAAAGAAAAACCAAATATGTATAGAATTGTATTTTTTGGTTTAGTTTTGTCATTCTGCCGTTTTGAAAGTCGATCGTTTAGGGTTTTTTGTTCAGTTACGACTACTTTTGATTTTCAAAGCGGCGACAATCTCTTGAATTTGCATATAACAAATTATAGTCTCTCTCATTTAGATAACGAATCTTGTTTTGATAAAAAAAGTTAAGGAGTTGTTAAGGTTTGCAGTGCGGCGTAGATTCGCAGTAGATTTTTTGTTGGTATGCGCGCAGGGCAGCATGATGCGGTTGCATAGAAGAGAAAAAGACTTGGAAGGTGTTGGTTTGACCAAAGTCATCGGACCAACTTTCGAGTTTGTTGTCGAATCAGATGACAGACCCGATGGTTGCGATGGGCCGTTAACAAAGCCATCCACGTTGTCGCCTTGAACTTCAATACAATCGTTGTCAGTTGTTCGTGATATTCAGGCTGGAGGGGAGGATTTCACTTTTCAATGCCTTTAACTTTATAATTTAGGTTGACGGGCCGGGAGGATTTCTGTGCCTTTGGTTTGATTATTTGAGATATTTTAGCCATTATGGCTTAGTTTAGTAGTGTCAATTTTTGTTTTCGGGTTGATATGTGAACCGAGTGGCTCACGAATTAGTTAGATTTTTTATTTTTTTGTTAGACTTGTCTGGGTGGGTTAATTTTCAAGCCCTTGATTTTATATCATCTTTGTTATGTTCAATTTGAAAAATAATTATAAGTTATTACATATTTTTTGCTTAAGCTAAACCATACCAATGAGGTGATAACACCTCATTAAATTTCATTCATACCCACCTAAGTAAATTAGTGCGAGCGGAGCGGCCCGCCCGGATTTATAATTTTAATGAGGTGTCATCACTTTATTTATAACTTAACCTAAACCAAATTTTTTTTAGCTAAAGTATTATACATATTTTTTTTGTCTTTTGATTCACTTTATTTGAGTTTTTTTTAAAAGACATTTTATTTGAGTTAATTTGATGAGACACCGTTAACCTTAATACAATTATACTTTCTAAAATTAACATTTTTAACACTTACTCAAAACATTAAACACTTTTAACTACTTGTTGAACAGAATTAACCATTATTATTAAATTCAATTTATATAGTTGACTAATTTATATGATTTGCTGTTCTACTAAGCTTGATTTCAAGCTACAAAATCACACTCCATTAACTAAAAAGTAATATCAACTGGACTCAGACTTGTGATTGGTAGAATCAATTTAGATTCCTAGAAAAAAAAAGATTCCATTAAGGTTTGTATCAAAAGTCAAAAGGATTAACAAGTCAAAACCATCCCTAATTGAAAAAGTACCCTTCAAAATCACTTTAATTATCTTTTCTTTCTCTACTCATTTTACCTTTTCAAAATGTTATCAAGAGCAAAACAAATAATGCAACAAATATCTATTGTTTTATGCAATTTCAGATTTTTCAAAAGACAAACCATTTTTTTTCTTCAGAAAATCACCAGTTAATGTAATGATTCAATTATATTTATATTTCGTTTTATTCTTCCAGTATAGGTTGGTCTAAAGAGAGAGGGATTCATGGATTGTTTACAATTTGAATTTTGATGTTTATAATTTATGTTAGTGTTCATCGAATTTTTAAGATATCTCAGAGTAATAATAAATCAACTTATGCTCACTTATCGTGAACGATCACATAATATGTTAATTGACTGAAATTCTCGATATCTAGAATATACATACTGAAAATTTGATATGTACAACAAAATTAAAATATCAAAATATTAAAATAGCCGTACATGTCTCATTAATGAATCACATCATTTAAATGATACAGAAGAAAACAATGTGAAATCACATGTTGATCCCAATAAACAAATTATTTATATGCCAACATCAAGATGTTAGAATGTAAGTTAATATGCTTTTGGATGAGCTAATTAAAATAACAAAAATCCCCAAATTGTCATTATTAATAAATTAAAAAAGTTATCTCAAAATAAAAAACTTGAAATTAAATATCACATGTGTCCAAATAATTTGGCCATTTGCTCATAAAAAATTTAAAAAATAAGAGAAAAAAAATGTCTTCTTTTGTGGACAGAGAAGAACAAAAATAATTGTCCTATTACAATAGGGCAATAGGTCAAACCATTAGGTCAAGGCACATTTTCTTCATTTTCCAATTTTACCCCTATTACAATCTTTTTAAATTTATACTTTTGACCCTAATGTTTTTGAAAATTCCTAAAGTTTGCCTACAAAGACCTTTCTTTTTCGCTTTAATGTCAAAAATCTCGAGATAGGAAGCATAATCCTCTGCG
This sequence comes from Pelargonium nanum, assembly GCA_036897485.1. NCBI lineage: Eukaryota > Viridiplantae > Streptophyta > Magnoliopsida > Geraniales > Geraniaceae > Pelargonium > Pelargonium nanum. The sequence goes on along the minus strand of JAYMTF010003852.1, from coordinate 11,118 downwards.
GATCTGCCATGAAAGATACCTCGAAAAAGATTTCGATTTTGACCACAATTTCAGCTCTCAACCCCGAGAGGAAGACACTTTCTCTCTCTATGTTTTAGAGAGAGAAAGTAGTGAGAGAGAAAGAGATTTTGGGGTTGGGTCTGTATGTGAGAGTGTTGAGAGATATGATGTTTGAATTGAGAAAAGAGACTTGCTTTGCACCGGTTTTGGTGGGTGTGAATGTGGGTCTTGCTTGTGTTGATGCCATCATTGCTGCTCTTGCATTTTATCAGGTCTGTGTTCTGATTTTCTGGTTTGTTTTGATGTTTTTCAATGATGGGTTTTGTTTATTTTTTCTGGGTTTTGCTTTGTTTAGTTGCTAATCTATTCATTTATAGCCTTTTGTTTGATGTTGTGGTTAATGAGTAATCTGTAATTGATGTGAATTTGGGAAATGCAATGCTATTCTCTTGTGGGTCTGAATTTGATGTTGCATTGTGTGCTTACATGAGAGAGTGTGATTCTGTTTGGCATTTTGGTTCCAATGGGAGGGAAATTTGCTTCTTTTTCGTGGACTGTTACTGTTGGTTTAGTGTGTTTCGATAAGTTAAGGTAAATGGAACGAGTACTTCGATATGTTTTGATGGTAAACGGAGTCCCAAATGGAAGTGATACAGCTCTCATCAAAAGTGATACAATGTAGTCTCACATTGTTGTTTTTTGGTTGTTGACGGGCATGTTATGGACAATGATTGGATATATGAATAGATTGACTTAACTTGTGGCTGGGACTCCGACGAAAAAAAACTCCAAGTCCCAAATGGAAGTGATACAGCTCTCATCAAAAGCAATGCTGAAATACTTGCTACATTTATTGTGTTTTGTTGATTCATGAAAATAGCTTCATCTAAATGCCTAAGGCGGGGGAGTTGTATTATTATTTTGTGAACCTTAGTAGTATAAATGAAATGGAGGTAATGCAGTTGGTATTCCCTCTGAAAAAGGTGATTTTTTTAAGGTGTCCGAAACGGAGCTAAGAGAGAAGGGTAAGTATCAAATTTGTAGCGACGGGGCTTTAATTAATGTAACATTGCATGTAGTTCACAGATGCCTTTCAACTCAAATTTGAGCAACCCTAAATTCCTAAGTACGGGTGTTCTGACATCTTTGCCAGATAACCTATTGCATAGAGTCTACATTTTTGAATCATGTGATAGCATCTAAATAAAATAGTGTGAAGATAAATGTTTATGGTTTTTCCCTCTTTGTCATCCTACTTTTAATCTGCATTTGAAGTATTTACCAAAGGTTTTGTGTAGTGTTCCTCATATGCATATTGTTCCTCAAACTTGTAATGACCGTTGGCTGTTGGGATATTTTGCTCCAGTTTATAAGGATTCACTCAAGAAACTCACTAGTTTGCTGGACTCGTCAAAAAGTATGTATTTCTTATCTCTGTTATCATTTTCTTTATATATATATATAAAGCATTTCAGTTCAGGCATCTCTCTCTCTCTCTCTCTCTCTCTCTATTTTACTATTTGAAATGAACAGATGAGTTTTTGCTGGTCCCTATTGTGAACCTACCTAGTATTTAGGTTAGGTGAATAGACGTTTCATAGATATTATCATATCATGGTGGCATTATATATAACTAAGGACAAATTTAGGTAAGGTTCCCTAACTCAACTTAGTTAGGTTCCATACCTAACACCAAAATAGTCATATCATTTCTATATAGGTTAATTGTAAAACTGCCCTTGGACTATGGGTCAAATTGCAATGTCCACCATGAACTACAATTTTAACCATTTATCTCCCTTGGACTATGGAAAAAGGGCCTAAGGGGGTATTGTGACTGTAATCGGAAACCTTTCTGTGTAGATATAGTGAATCGTGGGTTCTGGAATGTCCCAAAATGAGTGTCCACTTCCTCTAAAAAAATTGTTCCATAATGTGTCAACATTTCCTTTTTGGTTAGCTGGTTATGCATGAATTATCAATAATATCCCTCTTAGAACCCTTTGAGTTTATTATAACAAGAGCTTATGGGGTACACGGGGTAAATTTCTACTCTAAGTAGCATATCCTTAGTTTTTACAAAAAACGAAAAAGTGGACATTCATTCTGGGACTGTGGGAGTATATTTTTTATCATGACAAACTGAAAACATCTAATTATACTTGTGTCGCTCTTGCGGTTGGCACTGTTGTTTTTATGTTTCTGGTTGGCTAGCACTTATACCATTTCTGTTGTAAAGTTTTGCCCTCATTATCTAATACTTACACTGTTGGGTCATCCATATTGTTGCAACAATAAAATTATTTACGGAACCTTTCCAAGGAACAGGTCATTATTGACATATAAATCCTTATTTCTTGTCATTCATTCCATGTGAAACTAAACCCCCAATTCTTTCTTTCCACCAGCCTCCTTTCTTAGTTGTGCATGTGGATATGGCCTTATAAATGCCAGTGTAAAGTTTAGTCATTGGAGAGAGGGATTGACACTGATGGTGGGCTGGGTAGAAGATGTGTAGGGATATGCAAGATCATTGCGTAGGATTGCTTGTTCTTTGTGACTCTACTTGTATTATGATTGGATTGGCGTATTGGTTTCAGTTTCAAGCATACTGGCATGTCTTGATATGATGAATGTCAAAATGCAGGTGTTTCATCTAATCATTGGCTCTTCTAATATAGGTAAGAGAAAGCATTCTGCATTGTAATGTTGCCTTTCTGTTATATCTACTAAGATAATTTTTATTGTGTAACCAGCATTCATGTTTTTCTATATATGGTTGCTTTATTGAGTGATTGTCATGTTGCATGTGGTCATTTTATCTGTGTAAAATTACATGCACAACAATAATGCACTCTGTACTAATGATTTGTAGCGCAGACACAAATATCTTGTTATGACTTGGATGTGAGATAGTAGACATAGCAGCTACAGAAGTTCTAGGCACAAAATAAAAACTACATACATGTTTGTTTTCCTTGAGTGAATTTTCAGTTTGCTTACGAAGTTGTAGATAATACGACAGTCATGAATTGATAACTATGTATTAGTTTATTGTCAGAAAGCTGTATAACATCTACTTGTTCTTTTCATTTTTTGGTTGCATTTTTTTCCGTAAACTTCGTTGTATCAATCGAAATAGGGACCAAGAGCAATGAAAGCTCAGAACCCAAGAATATATCAAATCCAAAAATAACCCCGCAAAGACACCTATTTTAGGCTATTTTTAAGCCCTCTGCTCTAAGAGACTCGGACTGTAAACCTTCCGAAAATTTAGAACCATGAAACTAAAGGGTAAGGCCTGAAGACACCATGTTTTGACTTTTGCCAGAAGATCAGCCAAAAATTAGATTCCCTTTGAGTCCAGACCACCAATTTCCTTTCTTAACTCTTCAATCTTCTATAAACACCCCCAATATTTCCATGGAATTTGTTAAGATTTGCAGATTCAAGATATTGCCACCTTTGAATCACTTCCCAACACTAATTTACCATATCTTCCATCTCCTCATGAACCAAATAATTCCATCGCCTTTGAGATGGCCCTCAACTTAGCAAAGTTTGAGTCAGCACACCCAATACTTTCTGAGAACACACAAATCATCCCCTCCTTAGAGTTCCTTAACATCCCTACAATTCCAGCTGGGCTTGCCTTTTGCTGCTCCATCAACTTTATATTTAACCCATCCATCCGAAGGTGCTGACCAACTGGCAATAGCTCTTCTTGAATCTTGAATCATGAATCATGCACATTTAACTCTTAACACTTTAGTTGAGACTTCTTCCCTATTGGCTTTAATCCATTCAATCAGACGAAGTTTTATCCAATCCCACAAAACAGTTTTTCCCATTTTTATATCATTAGAAACACGATTATTCTACTAAAAAGTTATTAGAAATTGCGTTCAATAACATTCATGTGTATGTGTATTTTACAATATCCTGATGAGTTGTGACTTTACAAAGAGACATTACTGCATCATCTGAAAAACTAAAATGAAGAGAAGTTTTCTAATTTAGAAAACTGAAAAGTAGGATCTGTTGTATCTTTAGCCAGCTATGCAGCCCCTTGAAATTGTGGCTTAAGTAGTTTTGTTAGTATAATTTACAAGCTACTTTCTGTATGTTAAACTATGCTTATCGTTTCATGAGTCTATGTACGGCCTCTATTTTTTATATTATAAGTTATGCATTTGTTCATACTATTTTTTTGCACTAGACATTTATTAGAGCTGAATTGTTGATTTTAACATGTGCTGGCAGGTTACGCGATTTACTTTTTGTTAACGATTGTCGCTAGTTGTAATGGGTGGCTACTCTGGTCAGCAGTTTGTGAATTTATCCTCACAGGTATGCAATCAAGTTAATGGTGATTAGTTGTCAATTACCAGAACTTTGTTAAATTTATTGATTCTGATAAGCTTTGCAGGGTTGCCCAGCATTATGCTTTTTGCAGCTTTTCTTCTCCTTTTATCATATTGGTACGTTATCTTCTATTCTGTCAATGCATTAGAGGTGGATTATCTTTCATATTTTGGGCACACCTAACAAATCCAACAGGTTAAATATGCCAAATTGGAAGCACATAGTTCGCACTTCACACATAGGGTCCTTTAGAAGAATAGCAACGGCCAGTAATTTACTAGTACATTTGGGAAACAGCTGCTTTCTTTGAGGCAGTTTTAAAACTATTGATTAACCTATAAACAAATCTATCTAATTGTTTTTTTTGATATATTGAATCTGGCCTTAAAGTCTTTCCCTATTTCATTTGGTGATTTTCTGCTTAATGTTAGATTGCATCCACTAGTATATTAAATGGTCTCAAACTTCTTCATATTCTTTCAATGTGGGGACTTTCCTTCGTGTGCAGGCCAAACAACTGGCCCTGCACGTGGACCAAGAATTAACAGGGAGGCAACATTAACGGGTCACTAGGACCATATCAAACCATCTTTGTTAAGCCTTAATGCAACCCCAAAACTTAGGCTGTTTAGGCGGAGGGTCCAACTATTATATTAAGTGGTCTCAAATTTCACATTTTTTCAATGTGGGATACTGTTATGTGGATAAATATCAACATGCTTGTTGACCTAGTATAGTTGAACTAGATTCTAAGCCACCTTATTTTGAACTGTTATTACCTAATGCTTGTATAAGTTATGGGAGGAGGTTGTCAAGTGTAAGTCATTCAAAATTCCATATATAGCTACACCTGTCTGCAGGAAAATATATTTTTGCTTCCTTTTAATGGATCATTTATCTATTATATGGGTTGTTCTACATTTCTTTGGGGATGTTTTTATAGGGTCGATCTTTGCCATCAAGCAGATGATGAAGATGACGAGGATGAAGAATGTAGTATTCACGAAGCCTTGTTGGAAAATACATCTTATGAACCGAGTTCATCAAATGTAGACAGTCACAGAAGATGGTTTCCTTTCCGTTTTCACATTGGAAACCGTCAAAAGATGGTGGTTCTGGTATGGAAGGTTTTCGTGAAGTATCTTATAATATGTCTTGCCACAATAGTAAACTTAAAGTGTCATCTATGCAAACGAATACTTACTTGTTATCAAATTCAATTCTTCATTTCCCAGGTTACAGCGCTAGTTTTTCTTGTAATGATGGCATTTGCGGTGCTTATTGGGATAGGGATGAGAAAAAACATTATTGAACCACCAAAGGTGGCTCAGGTATGAACATCATTTCTGATCTGTATATATTTTTAGTGCTTTGGTTTGTCTTGTCATCGTATCCATGGTCAACTGATTGAAAATATTTTGATATATATTTTGTTAGGTTGAATCATTGTTCAATATGGTTTACAGTCTATGCTGCACAAACACAGATATGAGATATGAGACATGGCACGATACAGTACTGAGATACACATTTTTATCAAATCATAGATTCAACACATTAAGAGTACATTAAATAATAATAATGGTTCAAAATATATATTTGCTACGTTGCATATAATTTATAAAGTCATGCATCGTAAACACTGTATGAAGACATCATTAAAAAATTTAGAATAAAAAAACAAAGAATGTGGAGAGATAAATGTTCATTTCAATAATGGGCTACATACAATGGATTGGGCTTCCACTACTAAAAGGTCAACCTTGTTAGTAGGGTTTCACTTGCACCATTATGTGTAGCCACTTAACTTTATATTTATCCGATGTGGGATATATCACCATTTCAACAATAAACGTCAATCATTTCTCTTGATAAAAGAATTTGTGTTCTTACTAAAGTAGCTTTTTCTTAAATATGAGAGCACAAGAAATATAAATATAAGAAACTAAATGAGAGCTCTATGTCATTCACATATTCTAACGTTTTCTTTTTATCATGCTCGTCAACTTGTTCTAGGGTGGGAGACACATGTTTGATCAATTTGTGTTTAGGAAAACGAAAAGAAAAAGAGGACATGTAATATGCCTACCACATACTGGAGTGTGATTAAATGTTACTGTTGCACACAAGTTTATTTGAGAAAGAAGTTGAGACTTTTATTAATTTTCTGAAATCTATGTTTTGGAAAATTAACTGACATTAAAGCCTACATTATAATGCCTAGGGAGTTGAATGTTGATACGGAGAGAGAGCTTCTGCTGCCTTTTTACTGCATTGCCTTACCTTTGACGTTGAAGGATATTGTAGTTTCTGAATCTCAATTAGATGCTGTGATATTCCACTGAAAACCTGAGACTATCATTGACTCTTTTTGTCACTCATCAATTTTAAATAGCATGGTAATTGCAGCTCTTGCTTTCTTACAGAAAAGCTCCTTATATGTAAATTAGCTATATATGTAATACTCCAATACAATTCTTAGATTGGCTAAAATAATTTCTACGGTAATTGAGAATTAGTTTATGAATGCTCTGCTGAAAGCTTGTGAATTTCATGAATATAATTAATAATTAGTTAAGCAACAGTGCAATAACTGTAATATTCATGCAGGTATATGTAGATCTATTTGCCATAGCCATGCTCATATTAGGAGGAGCATTAGCATGTTATGGTGAGAAATTATTAATTTCTGTAGTCTTTTTTGTATTTAACTATTATGCACATTATTTACTGTTTTTCATCTCTCTACTTGATACCCTAATTGCAGTATGTGGCATTGCAACTGATGTTTCTCAAACTAAGAGTCACTCTAAATTCATTCAATTTTTAAACAAATCTTGCTTAGAATGATCTTAATCTTAGACTCAGCTGTCCTTCTTGGAATAGAAGGTTTGTTGCTGATGGAAGGAAGAAGGAAATGGGAATTAGTTCGTCTTTCCTTCATGCCTTGGGACAATGTTTATTACATACAACAACAAAATAGCCCTTTTATGTGGAATATTATTATTTTCTACAGTGTGCAGCCAACATGATTCGTGATTCGTGAAATAAGTTCCGCATGAGGACATCGAGAAATTGAAATGATTTAGTGAGGCGAGGTAGATAATTGTAAATATATGACCTAAAAACAGGAAGAGATCTAAAGTCTTTCCTTCTGTGTGTTTGTCATTTGTTCAGCCTTTCTCTCTCTCTCTCTCTCTCTCTCTCTCTCTCTCTCTCGACTCCAAAATTTGGACTTGTCCGGCACACACATTAATTTGTGAACTGCAATACAGCTTCCATGAGAATGCCGTGGCACAATGTAGGACTCTGATGTCTATTTATCTAGAAAAATAGCCAATTCACTATATCGAGAGGTCTGCTTTATTCTTAGGCTCTCCATCTCATGACGGTTCTTAATATACTTTTTGCCCTTTGCATGATGTTCAGGACTCCTTTTATGCTTGAAGATGCGGAAAGTTAGATCTGAAAGAGCTTCATCTGATATGTGGAAGGTATTTATCATTATTTCACAATCTTATTCTTAAATTTTGTGACCTACATTATCCACTGAAAATCTTTTTTACTTCATTTTAAGTATGGAATTATTCAGTTTGTTGCTTAACATATCTATTTGTAAAAAAGGGTGGTCCAGTGCACGAGGCTCTCACCATTGTGGGGTCTAAGGAGGGTCATTTATGTATTTTGGATAAACTCATTTGTCTATATTTAGTTACTAAGTTTTGTCATGTTCTTGCTTCTTAACATATAGAAGTATTCTGTTGCGTGCAGGTCTCCGGATTGGCAGTTGTTTCTGTTCTGTGTTTCACTTCAAGTGCTTTTGTTGCTCTTTTGACTGATATTCCAGTACGCATTTGTCTTTGGCCTTACAGTTTGTTTGCATTTTCATTTCTGTTTAAACATATTAATTTTTATCTTCATCATATAATTATGCTTGCAGGTGCTTTATAACTGGCTTCCAGAGCACGTGAATGGTGTTTATACCTCTATTTTACTAATTTTATATTATTTTATAGGTATTCCACGTAGCCTTTTCTTTTATTGTTCAAATTCATTGAAAAGTGATAGTCCGTACACTTCAATAATGATTTTATATTTATATCTCACTTTGTTCATTTAAGTACAATTATCATGATTTTTTTTTTCTTAAAACGTTTCACAATGAGATTATAACTAACCAATTTCTTAGCGGCATGCCATTTTTGTGAGTTTCATTGCTTAGACCTTCCTTTTAGAAATCAGAATCCATCATAATTGAGGTTTACTTTTGGCAATCTTTTATAGATGTTGCCTGTAAACAATTGAAGTTGTTGGTATGTATTCATAACCGTTAGCTGTAATCTAGACATGTAGAGATTGATAAATTTGTGCCACTCCATTTACTAAATTAGTTATAATTAACTTTTTTTAGCGGTTAGATACAAGAGTGAAAACATTTAGTTGTACATTTCATGGTGCAAATTTGTTGCATATATAGGGAGATGATAGACTTATTCAGATATGTGTAAAACTGCTTAGTCCACACCTAGGTTCTTTCCCGAGACATTAGAGGGTGCCTGAATTGGAAATTTCATGTACTCCGAGATTTGCTCACATGACCTTTGATTTAGGTAGTGTTCGTATAACATCTTTTTTAATTTGTCCTCAAGGGGACAACTCAATGGTATAAGCACCACACTTCTCTAGTAGAGGTCGTGGGTTCAAATCCTAATGGGTGAGGTGTGGAGGGGTTATGGGAAAAGGGGAAGCTACCCTTTGTGGTGTAGCTCGGCCAATTGGGCCATTTGTGTGTGTGTGTGTGTATTTGAAAGAAACTTTTTATTTATTTATATAATTTAATTAAAATATAAACAGCATACTTTCCTATCTTTTTTATTTGAATTACTAAAAAGTTGAAGGAATTTGAAATAACACCCCTACCATGTTATTTCAATTCCTCAAAATGCCCAACATTTCCTATTTTCCAAGGAATTCGATTCAGATTTGATAAATGGATGGCCTTTAATATTCATTCCTCAAATGTATTTCCCGTTAATAAATAAAAGAACCATAAGAATGGCTTGATTTCCAATTACGGCCTTACGAACTGTTATTCTTTTACACAAAGCAAACAGTTGATTGATGGCAAAGGATCTGGACATAACACAAACCCTGCTTCATTTTTTTAATGTATTTTATCCTTTGATAATCAGCTTCATGTGTTTTTCTGTTTAGTTGTTAATGCCATTTCAATATTTAATTGTTGTGCTGACTTTAATTTTCAGGTTCATCAGTACCCTCAGCATTTTTATTGTGGGTCATGAGAGAATTGCCACCTTTAAGATCAGTTAAAAAGTATGACGAGTCAAGAATAGCTTTCGTCAGTGATGATTCTGCTGAAGTACACGATCCTCAGCACTGGACTGTTGCAACAAGCTCGCAGAATCAGGTTTTTTATGCACCTTTATTATTCATTCCGTTAAGAAACGGTGGGAGCCTCGTGAACTGAATCGCTCTTTTATGCATCATTCTACGTACTAGAAACATAGATTACCAATTGTTTTGTTATAGTGGATTGAGAGGTGTCTTTTTATTTTTAGAGTGATGACGATTAAAGCTTTAGTGACTCCATTTCTCACATTTGTTGTGCGCTAGAGTCTTTCGCTATGATAAGGTTGTGCACTGGGATAGTGTGCTTGAGAGCACGAACGTGATACATGCGAGCTGGTTATGGACTGCCAGAGTGATGGTTCCATACCAGAAACTGACTAGATTACAGAATCTGGTAGCGTTTGGATTATAATTTTTTTTTCTTCGGGAATGAGACTTCGTTTTTCATATTTGGATTATGACTTTTTGGTCATGATCAGAACAGCTCTTTTGAACGTGATTCTCATTCTCATTCCCATCCTTGATTCCCATTCCTTAAATTTTAACACTACCTCTGTTGTTTAGATTGTTCAATGTGCATGGCATTAACCGTTGAGAGAGCACACTGATAGTTTAATTAGCTGTTTATATACGCCGATGTTGGTGCAAGAATGTTAACATAGTTTCTCATTGGGGGAGGACACCAGAAAAATATTTGATGTCACATTGTTCGTTTGTTTGTTTAGTTGTAGTTGCTAATATAAACTATGTTCTGTTTCTTGTTTGCAAATTGATGATAGCAAAGCCGGTTACTCTTTTTCCTCCCTCGACTGACTTTAGCTTTGCAGGTGCAGATATCACGAGCAAGTCCTATATGATTGCATTTCCGTGCGCAATGACGTGTTCGTTGCTCCCTGCCAACTCTGAAGCGGGTAGGATTTCCCGAACAACCATGTTAAGTTGCCGAACTACCACAAGGACGAGGTGATATCAAACGCAAATGGACGATCTCTTTCTCTAAAGGCCATGCAGAATATAAACCGTAAGGTTGCCATAGCCGTATAATTTTTTTCGTCTTCTCAAAATCGACATGCTCTGCATCTAGACAAGATCAAAATGATGAATGAGTTGTTTCTGATTTCATTTTCCTTTGTTTACTAGAATTTCATAAACAAAGCTTTGTTATAGCTTAGCCAAGCCATCTTTTGCGAGCCGGGTTGTGAAGTTTTTGTTCATGGGTTATGGATCTTTTGGTAATATTATAGTTATTTTTTTTGGGTTGTTTGAGTTTATTATAATTTTCATGAGTTCTTCGACCATTTCAGATTCGTTTGGGTTCTGATTCGATTTCTGTTTGAATGATTGTGCTCCTTACAATTAATCCTTCGTTATGAGTACCATATT